>OZ038483.1:1447500-1510000 GCA_964036315.1 Acanthosepion esculentum | reverse complement strand
TAGACAAAACTTGTCTAAATTATTCAATGAAACTGTTGTAACCTAGTGAAGGTTACTGAATAGAATAATCGCACGAAGGTTGGTAATGAACGATAATACTTAGGACACGAACAACACATATAAGATTCGCCAACGGTGGGTAGAAGAAATAGTCAACTGCTAGAAGTGAGTCAAGTGAATTCCACAATGAATCTCCAATTGCAGGACATCTACCAACAGCCCCATGCGGTCAGATGTAGCACAAGGCCGAATTTAATTTGGGATAGCCGAGCCCGTAGGCTCGGCCAAAAATTCCCCGTAGAAACCGTATAAAACGGAGTCGGGTAGCTGTTTCCCGCGACGAGACTCTGCCCTTCGACATAGACTCGTCTGGGGAACCTCTTTGCCCGGAGGCAGAGAGTTCGACCAGCACAACTGAAGACGAATCTCCAACTGCGGGATATTTACCAACCGCCCCACGTGGTCAGATGTGGCACAAGGCCGAATTTAATGTGGAGTATCCGAGCCCGTAGGCTCGGCCAAAAATTTCCAGGAGACCCTGTATAAAACGGGGTCGGGTAGCTGTTTCCCGAGACAAGACTCTGCCCTTCAACATAGCCTATTCTGGGGATCCTTTTCTGCCCGGAGTCAGAGTTTTTGACCAGCACAGCTGAAGACGAATCTCCAACTGCAGACCAACATACAGTATTTACTACTGTGTATCTGTGAATGGGGATATATTGTCCGTAGGTATGCTACAACAGAAACGTCTCAATGAAAACATGCTGCCAAAATATACGCAATATATATATATATATATATATATATATATATAGAGAGAGAGAGAGAGAGAGAGAGAGAGATGAGAGAGAGACAGACAGAGAGTGAGGGAGAGAGAAAGAGAGAGAGCTAATGATAGCTTTGTGTGTATGATATGACGAGAACTTGATTTTCACGTATTTAATTGATATGTTGATTACATAAATTTGCAAACAAATGTTTCCGTAATTTTTTTTTACTGTAGTCCAGGCAGATTTACACACAAACAATTAAAAAAATATAGAGAGTTAAATAGAAATGCTTGTACCATTATATTTGAAAATTATTTGAATATTATTGTATTTGAATGGCCTAGATGAATCACCTTAACCGTAATGAAGACAGGAAAATCTCCGTTATAAAAATCATATCGTTAGTTTATAAATTCCATTTTGGACTCTGGCACAAGTAAATCCACTTTACCAGTGAGGAAAGCCTTGTGTATAAACACAGAACAAATTCCACCTGGCCAGAAAGTGTGACGAGAAACAAAGACTGTGGTTGTTGGGTTCGTAGTCTTTCATATTTGACCAACATTTACAGGCTTTTCTAAATGGCGGCCAGCTTCCACGGAATTAAATATATAAATCTCACTTAAATAAATCTCACATTAAAATATGTCTTACTCAAAGCAAAATTATGAAAATGTTCAGAATCAATCAAAAGTGCTCCGTCTAGCTTTAACTGAAACGGTGTAATAAAAAAGATTAATTAATTCAAAATATCACTCAAAATGACAATCAGTTTAATATCTTTCCGTCAACACAGCTTCTATTTCTAACAGGAACTGAGACAACCAATGAAAATTGTTTACAAGCGCACTTTCTCATGAGAAATCAAATCTTTCGAATAAAATTACTATCAGCAATTCTTCTCAGATTAGACATATTTCGAGCTCATAATAAATTGCTTTTGTACCAGTGGGATTTTAAGAGTAAAGATTGCTTCCAACATCCACTATTTTATTTCGCGAACAACTCTGTCAATTAAAATTTTCCGATATAACTGGACATTTTACCTACATTATAAATCTTTAAAGAATTATCAATCCGAAATATTTACTTTCAAAGATAACTTTTTCTACTGAATAAGAATAATTGTGAACCCCGAGGAGGTTATTTGTAATTATTTTATGATACCCGCCCCCCGTTTGTTAACTTAGATAAGGTTAATAAACATCAAAATGTAAAACAGTTACAAATATCTGCATTCTGATCCACGATTATTCCGACTCAAAAGCCTTTAGAATAATTTCATATCACCATTACCGCCCAACCAATAACCGTCAAGATAATACAATAGACCCTATTACCCATAATGCACCACTAACTAGCATATATAAATAGTCGAGTCAAAACATGGCCTGAAGATTGCGTTCAAGCATGAAACAGAATGTCGCCGCTTGTTATTCAGCCAATGTCGACTTTTATATTTATATTTGCGCACGCTCAATCTCTGATACCCATAAATATAGCATATCTCAAAACTATATTTTCATTATATACATATATATATATATATATATATGTGTGTGTGTGTGTGTGTGTGTGTGTGTGTGTGTGTGTGTGTGTGTGTTATTAAAAAAGACAGACACCTTGCAGCGCTTACTTTTACTGATCGACTTTTCCAAATTGCGAATAATCTTTCTCAGACAAAGAGAAAATTCTATAAAAATAGTAGAAGAAATATGGTCCAAGCTTTCGACATTCTAAAGTCATGATCAGTGTAGGTCAGGACAGTGTTGAGTTTAGTTGAACTACTTAATGCTCTGACATAGGCAAAGAATGTTTTCATATACATTTGAGGATGTGAGCTCTTAAGTATTAGTTCTTTTTATTTATATGATTATTACGTCAAGGATGATCAGTAGATGTTTTGACTATTTGATTTTGCTAGTATTTTAGTGTTTGTGAGTAGCTATCTTACGTAGGAACTGATTGAGATTTGATCGATATGTGGATATCGGCATATTTCAAGACATTAAAATAAATCAATCTCCAGAATGATATTCATAGACGCACAGAAAGAGATATACATATATACATATGCTTATTTCTTGAGATTGGCTTTGTCTAGCACAAATCAATAAGTATGATACACCTACTGATATATATATATATATATATATATATATATATATATATATATATATATATATATATATATATATATATATATATAAGTGAACATTGAAATCAACACTAAGACGCGCAATCATCACGACACCTAGCACTTTTATATTTACATACGCTCTATCTCTGATATTGAGCATTTTATCCCATAAATATAGCACACCTTAAAACTATATTTCTTCATATATATATATATATATATATATATATATATATATATATATATATATATATAATAGCTGGTCACTCGTATTCGAGGATAGCCGTCTATTAGGACGACTAGCCAATCTCTATTGCAGATGCTCGCTCTGTCACATTTATGTTTGTTCAACACCCACAGAGCCCACCCATGGTTTATGCTGCAACTATGCTGTGCAGACCTTAGTTACTGTTTCTGGGAGAGAGCGTGTTATCTAGCGTAATCAACAATCAAGGCTATCACACTCAAACCCTCGGTCACGATGACTTGTGACTTCATGCTAGCACAGCTATCGATGATCCCCCAAGTGTCCCGTCTACCCAATTTCATTCACAAAGCTTGGGTCAACCCGTCGTATGGTTTTCATGCACTTTCCAAAGGTGCTGCACGCTAGGATCGTCACGCTCCAGACCGATAACATCAAAAGGTCTACTTCCTGACAAATCAATCGTGGTGAGATTCGAACTCGGGTCTCATAGTTAGAAAGCAAACTGTATACAATGACTGACTGCTTACCATTGATTAAAACTGTTTTACGGATTAATTAAATTTTAATGAATAAAGTCACTTCTTTCCAATGACTCCAGTACATTCAAAATCAAGTAAAATCATTAGCACATTTTAATACTATAATTATTGGATATATAATTATATTGTGGTTTAATTACATACTGGCCACCTGATCTTGGTTTACAAAACGCCTCCTATATTTGGCAAGGAAAACTTTCTTAATTTGGTTCAATAAATTGGCGATATTTTCTCGTTGTCTCGTTTTATTAAAACCATTAAACAACGAATTTAATGAAGCGGTTTTTAATTCGCCTACACTGTTACCCTTTTTACTTCCTATGATCGACACACACGTAGCATTCCGGTTCAATCAAGCAAAGAATGGCGCCAGGCGTTTACAAGACAATTGACTACGTCATCAATTTTAAAACTTCCACACTTATTAGCATCAAATTGAAGAAATGAAAGGACAGAGATTTTACACGAATGGGAATTGTAAATTTGCTGGTCTTTGAGGTGTCATATTTTTGTGTATTATCATATTCTAATTCTTTTAGTTCCTTAACCACTGAGGGTGGGTAGTATGTACGTCAGGCTCTGGCAATACCTCTTTAATAACGGACTATTCCGATTTGACCTTGAGAACAAACGTAACAGAAATATCAGAGACGCTGTTTGTTTTAAGTGAAATAAAGAAGAAAGAAAGAAAGAAAGAAAGAAAGAAAGAAAGAAAGAAAGAAAGAAAAATAATAACGTTATCCTGTATTTAACGCCTGGTTCAATGAAAACAAGTTCACTAAAATCTCCAGCACCTACCTCGGTATCATTACAAACAGCTTCTAGTCTCAGATGTCTCTGTCGTATCCTGTGTGGTTTTAGCCGGAGATCAAATGACATGTCTCTCAATTTCAAATCCAGGAATCTCCTTGGTATCTTTAATCTGGATCGTTTCTACACATTTACAATTCTTAAAGTTTCTGTTCTAAGTGCGCCAGTCGCAATCGCACAACTGTCACTTTATTTGTGACAGTTGCTGTTTCAGAAGTTCACTTCCCATACAGTCAATGGTTTTTATTGTTCAAGATTGGCTAAGTTTATAAAAAGTCTTTTTTTCTTTCTCTCTTTCTTTCTTTTTTCTTTCTCTCTTTCTTTCTCTCTTTCTTTCTCTCTTTATCTCTTTCTATTTTCTTTCTCTCTTTCTTTTTTCTTTCTTTCTCTCTTTCTTTTTTCTTTCTTTCTCTCTCTTTTTCTTTCTCTCTTTCTTTTTTCTTTCTCTCTTTCTTTATTCTTTCTCTCGTTTTTTCTCTATTTCTTTATTTTTTCTTTCTCTCTTTCTTTCTTTCTCTCTTTCTTTCTCTCTTTATCTCTTTCTATTTTCTTTCTCTCTTTCTTTTTTCTTTCTCTCTTTCTCTCTTTCTTTCTTTCTCTTTTTTCTCTTTCTTTTTCTTTCTCTCTTTTTTCTCTCTCTCTTTCTTTTTTCTTTCTCTTTCTTTATTTCTCTCTCTCTTTCATTTTTCTTTCTTTTTTCTTTCTCTCTTTCTTTCTCTCTCTCTCTCTCTCTCTCTCTCTCTTTCTTTCTTTCTCTCTTTCTTTCTTATATGCCCCTCGCTTCTTAAACATTTTTCTTTGGATATTTATTTATTTCTCTATCATATTCTTTGTCTTCCTCTCCGAACTTATCAACTTCTTTTTCATCTTGATTTTCTTCAAATTACTCAACTTTTACATCATCTTGTCTTTCTTCTAAATTTATTTCATCATCATAATCATCAACATCATCATCTTCTTCCCTTTCTTCTTCTTCTTCTTCTTCTTCTTCTTATTATTATTATTATTATTATTATTATTATTATTATTATTATTATTCCTTCCTCCGCACGGTTTCTGGATTTCTACCGGAGATCTTGCATTCGGGCTGTTTTCCATCAAGTCGTACAAACTCGTAGAAACAGTTATCACCTTTTGCAGAATACTTTCAAGCAAAACAATGCAGGTAATACTTAATGCTAATACAAATTATTATCATTATTATTATTATTATTATTATTATTATTATTATTATTATTATTATTATTATTATTATTATTAGTTGCTCGAAAGTTTTAATAGCTACATTTACTTAAATTCTATTCTAGCAAATGATAATTTGCCCTAATTACAACGAAATAAAGACAAAATATTAAAATTTAATGTTTTTAAAAGTCAATAGTGAAACAATATAATGAATATTAAATTATTTTCACCTTAGATAGATAGATAGATAGATAGATAGATACATTTACTTAAATTCTATTCTAGCAAATGATAATTTGCCCTAATTACAATGAAATAAAGACAAAATATTAAAATTTAATGTTTTTAAAAGTCAATAGTGAAACAATATAATGAATATTAAATTATTTTCACCTTAGATAGATAGATAGATAGATAGATAGATAGATAGATACATTTACTTAAATTCTATTCTAGCAAATGATAATTTGCCCTAATTACAATGAAATAAAGACAAAATATTAAAATTTAATGTTTTTAAAAGTCAATTGTGAAACAATATAATGAATATTAAATTATTTTCACCTTAGATAGATAGATAGATAGATAGATAGATAGATAGATAGATAGATAGATAGATAGATAGATAGAATTTTATCACCGTAAACGTCATTTTTAGTGGATATGCATATTTGAGTAGACGCTCCGTTTATTTTAAACAGTAAATTTATTTTCGTTTGGCGGCCTGAATATTCGAGAAATTCTATTGAAGAAAAACAAATGGTGCGTCTACACAAAAATGGGTATCCACTAAAAATTTCATTTAAAGCGATAAAAATCTGTCGGGTTAAAAAAAAAATTTAAATTTCATTAATTCATTAAAAATTGCTTTGGATACAAAACTGAGTAGATAAAATATTCGAGAATCTGGAACGAGAAAGATTGCGTGTAAAGGTCTTTTTTTTTTCTTTTTTTTTTTTTTTTGATCGTTGACGTCCTTCATGCCCGAGCCGGTCTAAAGCATGCTGGATCTAATGACGTTTTCTCCTGCAAAGAGGGACACAGGTTCGAATCCTACCGGTGAGCATGTATTTTTCTTTAATAAGATTTCTCGAATATTTAAGCCGGTAGACAAAAATGAATATACTGTTTAAAATAAACAGAACGTCTACTCAAATACGGGTATCCACTAAAGATAACGACTGAAGTGATAAATATCAATAGAGGAAAAATCACATACTTCATTAATAAGATAGATTCTTATGTTATTAATACTCTTGTGGGAATTTTATCCTTCACTGATCTTCAACCTTATTTTTTAATATGGATTTTGTTTTTTTGGCGATCTGGCACTTTCGCCCCAGCACCTCAACCTCCGGCGTCTTACTCTCTGGTTTGAGGTGTCTACTCGGTCCTAACCGATCTTAAGGCAGTGGCCATAGGTCCGCTGAGCATCCATAGATTATCCGACCGGTCCGCTGGTTTAATCCTGCTTCCTGCCACGTTGTGATTTGTTTGATCCAGAAAGCAGAAGTGATGTCCGTCCATTCACGGTCGACTGAAGATGTAGACACGACCGGGGAGTCTGCACTAAGAAATTTAGAATGCAGCAAAAAAAAATTAATATCTGCACAAAGCCGGACAAACAACTATTCAATGGTTGAATTGTTAATGTCTTTTATATAGCAGAAAAGAATAGTAGAGAAAAGAAACGGGTTACAGAAAAGAAAAGTAATTGACGTAAAAACTCATACACTGGATTCTAGACAGAGAGAGGATGTATGTGATTAATTTGTTGTTAAATCGTCTCAGAACGATATATGACTCTTGCGATGGAGGGATAAAGATTTCGGTGCGGGGCTTAAAGTTATAGTGGCGTTCCTCCTCCCAACACTTGCCCGGGCCAATTCTCTCTTCTCTCTTCAAGAATGTTTCTGCTTTTTATCAGCATAACTACGCGTTTATATAGAAAAACCCGGCTGGTTATAACTGACCCTCGGCCCTACTACTTCGCACGCAATTATCACGGGGTTCTGGCTGCTTCAACCAAACTCATGTGAATTCCAAAGTTCCTTCTAGCTTACTCAGCTCTATTTCAATTTTTAATCGATAAAAATTATTTTGACCATTTCCATTGTCTTCTGATGACCCAGATTCAATGGGTACAACTTCTGCCCAGACTCTCTCTCTCTCTCTCTCTCTCTCTCTCTCTCTCTCTCTCTCTCTCTCTCTCTCTCTCTCTCTCTCTCTCTCTCTCTGTCACAGCGAGTTAATACTTGTTGATACGTTTTTTTAATTGCAAATAGGTTAAATGTCACTTTTAACACAACTGAAATAGAAAAAAATCTCCTTATTTTCTGAGATCCAGTTCTGGTATTTTGTGATTCCTGTCACTGTTTTCACGCTTAAAATTATTTATGGCTGCCGTCAAAGGAAAAAACTTTACCTTAAATTGTTTTGCTGAAAATCACCCGAAAAAAAACACTGAAAATTGCTGACTGGAACAAGAGAGAAAGAGAGAAATTTCCCTTGCATTTCGTTCCTGAAATTTTCATCATGGCAAACCAAATTTCACTGTCTGATCGGATCACGAAAAAGAAGGTGGCGAAGAAGCAGTGATGAGATTCATTGCGATGAATAACATTGATTGAAGTCTGTAAGGGGAAGAAATCTACATCGCTAGACAGATACGATCCCAAATGAAACACAGGAAACATTGGGATATGTGATCGCATTCTACCTACATTTCTACTAGGGAAGCCACAACTTATACACTGAGTTACTCAAGATGCAGATGAAAAGAATCTGAAGAGAAAAATAAGTCAACAAATAAGAAGCTGATTTATTTTAAGACACAGAAAATCTAAAATAGTCACGTAGGCACGAATTTGAGAGAAATAAAGTTTCAAAATCCACAAAAAACGATTTTTGAAAGATTTTCGTTGTATTAATCATTTATATAAATACGAACGGTAATTAGATAGATAGATAGATAGATAGATAGATAGATAGATAGATAGATAGATAGATAGATATGAACAGACTGAGATAGATAGATAGATAGATAGATAGATAGATAGATAGATAGATAGATAGATAGATAGATGTGAATAGACTGAGAAAGAAAGAAAGAAAGAAAGAAAGAAAGAAAGAAAGAAAGAATTGGGATCAAATACAGATCAAATCTTGATCGGAACCCGCAGAAGGATAAGATAAAGAATTAATAAGTAACGTTTATTAAAACTTCACCAGAGAATGAGATATGGAAAAAAGAAAAAAGAAAGATATGTTGATATTTTTATTTTTGTGTTGTTTGATTTTCATTGATTAATCAGGATGCAAGTAGATTTGACTTTTTAAATTATATTTGTATAATTGAAGGCATTCACAATTCAAGGAGAGACGACGTAACATTTCAAAACACCAAAAAATTAACGGAGTCCAAGTCTAACTGATTTATGTGTAGCCGATATAAATGCTTTTACATAGCATATATATATATATATATATATATATATATATATATATATATATATATATATATATATAGATATATATAGATAGATAGATAGATAGATAGATAGATAGATAGATAGATACACAGAGAGATACTGATGTTAACTTAAGAACATGGTCATCATTTGGGGGATGGAAAAAGATGTATCATACTGGCATAAGGAGAAGTGAGGAGTATGTGCCGGCTGTCAAGTCAACAAATTCGAATAATTTCAGTCTATTTTTGAGTCGGCGTTTAATTTTGTTGGCTGCTTTTTGTTATCTCAACATTTCCTAATGTCGGACAGATTTGTCAATTTTCGATAAAGACTGTTCTCTTCTTTTCGGCTGCGAGAAATAAAATAGAATATTAATTCTATTTTATTTTCTCGCATCACGAGAAAAAATAGTGAAGGGTTAGGGTTAAATTCCTTCAGTGGACGCGGGTCAATCAATAAATCCCTAAATTAAGGTAGGTTGAGTTTAATCATGAAAATAATGAAGGGTTCGTCAAATTACTTCTTTAGCAGCGACTTAATCAATGGATCCCTAAATTAATGGAGGCTGAGTTTGATCATGAAAATACCAAAGAGATCATCGAATTCCCTCTGTGTTCGCGAATCAGTCAATAAATCCGAAAACTGAGGTAAGCTGAGGTTGATCATGAAAATAGTGAAGCGAACATCAAATTCCTGCTGTGGTCATGTGTCAAACAGTAAATCCCTAAACTGAAATAAGCTGAGTTTAATGTGGAAAATTCTATGTGATTAAGAGAAACTAATTAAATACATTCACAATGAATTATTCTCTTGGAAAAATTAAATATTCTGTTAACCAGAATAAACCCTTTATCTTCATTTGTGTTTATCTGTTTATCTCATCTTTTATTATCTTAATTATATCCCATATATTTTTCTTGGTTGTATTTCAGAACAGACTGGTTGTGTATTTTTGCAGATAACCTTTTTAAGGCAATCTGTCTTTGAAATTATAATATCACATATCGTGATAAAAGTCATTAATAACTACAAACTCCTGTTTCCCATAATGAATCAAAGTGGAACAGGGAACAATATCATGTAATTAAAGCACTTCGTAAGAATAAATCTTTGGTGATTACGAAACTTGATAAAGGCTCTGGTGTTGTCATTCTTGATTATCAGGATTATGTTAACAAGTCGATGTCTATTCCTCTAAGTTTGTCCAATTAGGCCCAATAGATAAATTTGATTCTACATTTTCTATTGAGGATAAGTTCCAGAACTGTCTCGTTAAGTGGGTAAAAAGTGGGAAATGTCCCCACTGAGATTTCGAATTTCATTTGAGTCTCGGCTTTCATAAGTACCCGTCTCTATGGCTTACTCAAAACTCATAAAGTTGGGGTTCCATTATACCTATTCTGTCCATGATAGGGTCTTTCCAACATGACGTGGCTAAATGGCTTTCTACCATATTACAGCCAGTTTTGGAACAGTATAACTCTACCGGTATTAAAGATTCTTTCGAATTCTCTGATTTCATTCAACTTTATGTGTCGATGGATAATTTATGTGTTCCTACGATATTTCCAGTCTATTTACCTACGTTCCACTTGCTGAGACTATCGATATATGTGTCGATGCCCTCTATCGTAGTCGGTTGTCTCCTCCTGTTATTACTGATGAAAATTGTCACGATGTCAGTTGAATTTAGTTTCGACGGCGTCATGTATAGGTAAGTTGATGGTGTTTCAATGGGTTCCCCCTTGGGACCCATTTTAGCAAATATCTTTATTGGATTCCACGAAGAGAGTGTGTTATAGAAACCTAATAAACCTGACGTTTACTTCCGTTACGTTGATGACACATTTTGTCTCATTGATAACGACATTGAAGCGGACCATTTCCTTTAGTCCTAAAATTTACACAAGAAAAGGAAATTGATTCTTCTCTTCCCTTTACAGGTCTTCGTCGGATTTTGTTACTTCTGCTTATCGTAAACCGACATTTCCTGGTTTATATACCCATTGGGATTCTTTTTGTCCCGTAAAACGTAATATTTAATATACTAAACTAGATGACCATTAATCCCGTAGAAGGGCTGTCCTGCCTGAAGTGGAGACTGATAAGCTAGCATCTTTCCTTCTCAGCTGGGCACACATCCAAACGTTTCTCAACAGCGCACGAAGACAATTAATATGCACATAAATGTCAGTAATGTAGTAACTAACACTTACGCTAATAACTGAAATAATAGATTATAAATCTACTTATTAAAAATTAATTAATGTTTCTTTCATCATCATTATTCCTGTTAATCCCTTGGGGAACGTAGGGCCGCAACAACACCTCTCCAACGGACGCGGTTCCGGTCGATCCTCTTCAGCTCGGCACATGTCGTGCCGGCTACCTTCCCGGGGGATATTCACCAGCACGCGTCACACGCTCCACTTTAGAGGACTCTTCCTCGGACATGTCGTTGTTTGAAGATATCGTTAAGGTTTCTGCAACAAGCTAGTTTTTAAGTGAGTAGGTTGTTAGCCTACTGCACAACCCCCAACCTGGAGGACCAGGGTGTGTCTGTCGTCTGACTCCTACCCCACATACCTGTTGAGCTTGTTTGGACCTGCTAAGGGCCGAAGCCCCTGCCCACATAGTTTTGGGAGTCGTTGAAGCGCGCAAGCCATTCTACCACGTCAAGGCGACACACCATCAGGACGGAATATTTCTTTACTAATTGGTTTTTCAAATACCACATTTGGACATTACTAATTTCCTCTCCCGATTTCTAAGCATTTTTTTTTTTTTTGTGATCTAAAATCTTTGCACAACAAAAGAATTTAAAGGGACTTTAGCAAGCTCGTCTTAAGTGCTATTAATTCTTCTATCACGACTGAAAAAAATGAATCCATTGCAAAGCAACATTTTCCTTCAGCTATGAGTTAAATAACAGTATAGACTTGACACACTTGATTTGAAGTGGTAACCAATGTAGGAGAAGGAAAACTGAATTCAAAACCTGACTTGAATAAAGATAGTCTGGTCAGGCTATTTTACCTAAGACACACTATGGTTGCTACTGCTTACGACCCGAATGGATTTGTGTCCTAAGCAATTCCTGTTGTGATTCAATTCTAACTGGATACCTTAAGCGTGTGACTTTCTATCGGTCATAATAAGAGGAAGAAAAAGAACTGAAATAAGCTATGAAACGCAATCAAATTCGAGATGTTTAGTCACAATTATTTTATTAAGTCTCTGAAAAACACCCAACTGAATCTGCCAATTTAACCTTTAGTCTTATTAGCCTTGATTAGTGACAATACCGGAAGTTGGCTAAACACACGTGATCATTCCAGTCATTGTCTGATATTCTCGGTGCTTCTTCCATAGAAACCGTTTAGCTAAGCAAAAAACATTGTGTATAAAGTTGATCGAAGTTCTGATGATATCCATAAATGGAATTTACTCGCGAACGGATTTGGATTTCCGCCAGCGTTGATTATTGTTCGTCCAATTATTTTTAATTAGAATTTCACGTTTTCTAAACAAAATCATTTCTCACGGGAATTTATGGCTCGACTTCGGTTCAACATCATTTTTAGCATCACTATTCATTTTGGCTTATATTTTATCTAAAAGCGATCTTTATAGTTTTGTAAGACATCGGAAACACAAGTTTGCATTCGTAATATTAGTTATTTTTTATCTAATTATTATTCAACCCGCAATCTACAATTAGACACTTTTCATCCATCTTGCCTCTATGATTTCTCTTTTCGGGTATTTGAGTGGCCATTTTGTTCAAAGATATTATATTATACCTGTTAACTCATAGGCCTACCTCAAATGGTAATAGTTATAGTGAGATTAGCCATTTCCTTCTATGGAAACATTTGGCATTCATTGACCGAACAGTTACCACTGCTTTCGGTTGAAATTTATAAAATCTTACTCTTAAAAAGTTACTCGAGAAAGTTTTTATTTTTTTTATTTTATTGCTAAATCGTTATTTTTAGTGTCTACCCATATTTGAGTAGATTGTCGGTTTATATATTAAAGAGTCTATTTATTTATTTCCATCTATTGGCCTGAATATTCGAAAAATATGCGTTATCCTAGGAGAAACCGTCATTAGATCTGACGGGATGGAATAGTGCTTTTCAGAACATACCTTTCCCAATTAAAAAGAAATTATTACTAAAACGTTATTTTTAGTGTCTACCTATATTTGAGTAAATGCTCTGTTTATTTATTAAACAATATATTTATTTATTTTCATCTACCGACCTGAATATTCGAGAAATCTTATTAGAAAAATATGTGGCAGGATTCGAACCTGCGATTCTCTATGGGAAACCGACATTAGATCTGATGTGGTTTGACCTCTCGGCTACAAAAAATCCGATGGCCAAACAAAGTGTTTTTGAACACAGACCTTTCCCAATTATCGAAATATACATCTCCGCTCAGTTTCGTATGCTAACGTAAACGAAGACAATTTTTAGGAATGGAATTTTCATTTATTAATTCAACATATTTTTATTTTATTGCTTAAAAGTTATTTTTAGTAGATACCTATATTTGAGCAGATGCTCTGTTTTTATCTATTTAACAGGATATTTACCGATTTAAATATTCGAGAAATCTTATTAGTTGGAGAGCGCATATTTTCTTATAAAATTTCTCCAATACTTATATTTCTCATCGGGGCCAGTGGTTAGATTTCGAGCTTAAATAAGAGAGAGGATTTCAAAAGCTTATTGGATCTGCTAATTTTCATCCAACTGAAGAACGTCGGAGAATGTAACAGTCGAAAGATAATGAGGAAAACATAAATGGCGAGAGTAAAAGATGGAATACTTAATAGAATAAAAGGGGAATACTTCATGTTAGAATATCAGACAGAAAGCGGAAAGTCGGAAAATGACAAAAAAAACTAAGACGTTGAAATTGAAAAAACTTAAGTAAATTTACAAGTTAGAATAATACAAGGAATAATGTAAACAGTTGATCTCAAAATTTAATTATAGATAGATAGATAGATAGGTCTACCAAGTGTTGGAAAAATCTTATTAGAAACATATATGTTCTCCGGCAGGATTCGAACATACGTTCTCCTAGGTTTATAAAATCTAACTAGTCAACATCTTGATCATATCATGTTCACTTCTAGTTAGATAAACTATCCACTTTAGTTGTTGCTGCTGTTGGAAATCTTCTACTGATTTTGGTTCGTTGTTTGTGATTCCGTAGCGACACTTTATAAAATCTGATTATGGATAGATTAATAAGAGTAATTCGCTTGAAGCTATTTCTAATCATTAATCTGAAAAAAAACATTGTATATGAGTGGATATTTTAGACAATGTTTAGACTAAATCAGTTTAGTTTACTTTGTGTTCATGTTTAGTTTGTTATTGGGTTCATCTCCCTTCCCACTCATTTTTCATCGTTAGATTTTTATATATAATTTATGATCATTAAATTTATATGGTATGGGTCGCGTTTAGTAGCCCCCCCTCCCCTTGAGAGGATGTGGTATTATGGTGTATGGAGGATTGGTTGGCGACGGACGAGTTTTTGTGGTGAATGTGCAAATTGTAATGAGTGAATGGTTCGTGATTCGAATTAGCTAGGTATAAGATAGTTAGTGAAGACCAGCCTCAACCCCTCCCCTTTTACGCACTTGTGCCACAATTGTATTCTTATATACAATAAATATCCATTTCTAAATCAGTTGGACGCCATGACATCGTTATAGGTGTCTAGATTTGACGAAGCTATTTCGGAACATGACTAGAGTTCTTTGATTATTTTCCTCGTATAATGCGCAGATTGAAGCGAACCTTTAGAAAGAAAACACGTGTGCATTATATAGCGAGAAATAATCTATGATGATTATTATTATCTGACATTATTTTTTTTCTCTATCATCATTTCTGTCATAAACATTATTGCAGTTATAGCGATCGTAAAGTTCTCACACTATTAATGTCCACTCACATTCATTGGTGATCAAGTGACAACAAGTCTCCTCAATATACCTGCACTATTCCTAATATTCTAGTAGATTTTAGTAATGTTGCTGTCATGAAATTTTCAATTCTTACTGAGATTTCCAATTCTTTTAAGTACTCCAATGATAATGGGCATTACTATTTCGACACTACAGAGATGGTCGACGGTGTTCTTACATAAAGTTAATCAATACCACATTTTCATCATGATTCGCTAAACATCCTGTTTTCGGTCAAACATTAATTGAAACATCTACTTTTACGTTCTTCTTCTTCAGTAATTTAATAATTCTGTATTATGCAATCAGTCTGCATCGAAAAAGCGTTCGTTATGTAATTTAGTTTTTGTTATATTCCGTGTTAATAGGAAAATATACTTGACAAACACGGTGGATAAAATAATTAAGGGTTATTGTAAAAACCAGTACAATAAGAAATAAGGTAACAGTTATGCACACGGTCGTCGCAAGTCAATCCAGTAGTGAGTGCCACTATTGGAAGGTCGGTAGTTCTCGCATAAGTCTGAGTCATACTCAACAGATCCCAGCGAGAAATATTTACCAGCCTCCCCACAAAGTAGGATATGGCACAAGGCCGAATTTAATGTGGTATAATCCGAGCCCATAGGCTCGGCCAAAAATCCCCTGTAACCCCGCATAAATAGGTTCGGGTCTGTCAACTCCCCGGATGAGACTCCGCCCTTCGGCATAGCCTCGTCCGGGTTCCTCTCTGCCCGAAGGCAGAGAGTTCGACCAGCACAGCTGGAAAAGATTCAAGCTAGACGGCTTTTAGTAGCCCCCTACTCCCGCACGAGGGTAGCTGTGGCACAAGGCCGAGTTTAACGTGAGACATTCGAGCCCTTAGGCTCGACCAAAAAATCCCCGTAGGACCCGCATAAACGGGATCGGATCGGTCTACATCCCCTAACGAGACTCTGGCCTTCGGCATAGCCTCGTCCGGGTTACTGTCTGCCCGAAGGCAGAGAGTTCGACATCACAGCTGAAAAGATTTCAGCTAGCCTCCTGTAGTCCGTTGCTTTACGGATACTTTATAGGCAATTACTACCTATAGTGTGGTCACTCACGGGGTTGACAGGTTATTCCATTACATCAGTTTTACTATTCTGTAGATCTTTTTTTTGTTTCTTACATAAAACAATTGTTTATTCAATCAGATTAATACTGTTAGCAGACGAGCAATCACCACACACCAGTATTTTGGGGTCTACTTTGCGGCATTAATGTCTTCTGAATACCCGCCAGCTCTTCTTTCTCTTAATAGAAATATAAGTTAACACCCAGTGGCTTAAACGAAATCGTCGATGGCCTGGCGATTGCCTTTAAGCATGAAACAGACTGTCGCCACTGGGTGTTGAGTTCAATGTCCACTTTTATATTTACATACGCCCTATCCCTGATATTGCGCGCGCGTGTGTGTGTGTGTATGTGTGTGTGTGTGTGTGTGTATTGTTTGCTACTGAAATTCATTGTTCCTCTCTTCAGATGTTCCCTGAATAGCTGTATCAACACTGTTTAATTTAAGATTCTTCTTGCTTGACTACCTCAGTATTTATTGACGGATTTTTAGGAAGAACAAATGACACGAACTCTCAAGAGCGTCTAAGTACCATTCTCAAAATTCCTTCCAATTTCAGAACTTCGTCGTCAGATCAGACTTTTATATGTGTGTCATGTATGGCGCCAAATCCATTCAGAAATATCTAAACTGTCAACTGTATACAACCGTTTTCTCACATAAATGATTAAAAATGGCTTTGAGCAAATGAAACCTTAGAGGAGACCATCCTTCTTCAAACGTTTTGAGCTGGCGCTACATAATCACAAACAAAGAACTTTACCAAATAACAGAAACCACATCACTTGAGTATTCTCAAAAGCAACAACAACTAAAATCTAAAATGGATACCACATGTAACTCAAAGAGTAAATAATGATATATTCAAGACGTCGACTTTCCACACAACTTCAAACAAAAGGTTAGGAAGGAAACCTCCATCAGAAAATGGAAAAAGCGAAAGCAGCTACTGGATTTGAGAAACATATTTTCTTAAAAATTGTTTTAATAGAAAGATTTTATAAAATTCAACTGAAAATAGCACTGGCTGCTCAGTTTCCTCATATTGCCATTAATATTAACAAATCACTAGAATTATTGAATTATTTGTATTTTTTATTATTATTATTATTATTATTATTATTATTATTATTATTATTTTATTTCCTTAGATTTCTGGCGTTTATACATTTCTTTCAGGGTCCCGCCCAGAGACATAATGTTAGAAATGGCATCATGACACTTTCCAGTGACAAAAAATAATTGCATAGATAAAGCCCTTCATAAAGTGTGGGCTGTACTTGTCAGAACAATTTTTTGTATTTATTTGAGGCATGGGCTTCCAAGAATCCCTTCAATTAGTCTACTGGAATCTTTTCCAACCAATCCTAGGGCTCCAACTACAACAGGGATTGTTGATGTTCCCATGTACCACATTTTAGAGATTTCTATTTCAAGGTCCTTGTATTTTGACAGCTTTTTGAATATCTTCAAAGATACATTGCAGTCTGCAGGGACTGCCATATCAATAAGGAGGCATTTTTTAATTATTATTATTATTTGGTTTTACTCGTTTGCCATTGCATCATTCCTGTAATAAAGATATTGCCATACCAATTTTCATTGGCACTTTAGCATTAACTACCAATCGTTCTGTGAGAATTTCGAAAAATACTTTTATCTTACAAAGCCATGTTTTTTCGTTCAAACATTAGTTTCAGTTTCATATATTAGAGAGAATTTTGTTCGGTTACTGAGAGATTGCAGCCTGTTTCCGATTGGAACCAGTAATCTGCGTTCGGCATCTGGTAAAACCCAAAATCTTGTACCCTTTTTTTTAGACTCTAATTAATTGGAGATTACCGTAGCACAAAATTCTCTCTTATATTGGCCTTGTGTCAAACTAGGCAAAGCTTATTAAATATCTATACGAAGTTGATATAACCTTTTAACGCTTCTATCATGCCATAAATTATCATAGGTAACATTAAATTAGTTACCTCCATTAATTCGATATACGTAAAGGTTTCAAATTATATTTTTAGCTGAAAAAGATTTCTTGAAGATTTCATTTTAGATTTAATTGAAAACTGAAGGATTTAAAATTTACTATTTCCAGTAAGCAAATGGCTCTGTGGTGTATTTCACACAGAAATTGTATTGATCAGAATCGATTTTTTATTAAAATCAATCAAAATGACAATTTTTTACACGTTTGTAAACCAAAGTTAATTCTCGGTTTACAAAATCTTGCAAAAATAAAATATATATTTCTGAAACATTATTAGAGAAAAATTAGCAAATTTAAAGATAAATTAATCTGCTTTCAGACAAATAGTACTTACTTATAACATAAAATGTTGTATACAAATATTTTTTAACTACGTGGCCTTGTTTTTCGGAATTGTTAATCGTAATCACACATATAAAAACTAATCGAAATTCTTTTTAAAATATTCGGTGCCGTCAGATTGTAATAAGCTTTACAATATATGATTAATAAATAACGGTTTTACTTAACAATATTTCATAAAAATTATCACATAGGAAATTAATTTTAACAGCTGTAAAACTTTACAAATTATTCAATTTAAAATTTTAAAAAGAAAAAATCTTGTTAAAATTCATTTTTTCTTATTGTCTTTAATATATATTATTAAAAGCAATTAAAAACTTCTCTAATCAAATAATGTCTTGGTTTTATTGCTTTTTTTATTCTTCGATTCAGGAAAGATTTTCAGTAAGACCGGGTCCGATTTTGAAAAAATAATTGAGGATTTAAATTCTCCAAAGAATTCTGCTTTCGACTTATATAATCACTAAAATTATCTCGTTGAATTTCTCAAGTTTTCATCAAATTAAGTAAGGGGCTGAAACACGTCTAAAAAATATATTTTTACCAAGATTTTCTACATTATTTACATTATTCGGACTATTGTCCTCATCTTTGTCGCCATATTTATTACAACGTTTCGGCCGTTGTACACTCCGGCCTTCTTCAGGTGGTTGGAATGTCGAACTGAACCCTTTATTTCGCTCACTGCGGTAGACTGTTCTAGTTCAATATGCCAGTTATCTCCTGTTAATTTTTCCCTCTGAAAGTTCTCCACTGCCTTAACAGAGTATTGAACTTACACTGTTTAGGTCCTAATCAACGCCTTTATCCACTGTGCCATGTGTCCTTGAGGACATCTGTGTATGAATTATTATAAACCTAATGTCTTCAGCAACCATTTTTACCAGTGTTCATATTGCAATTTTTGTTATCATTTGCAGTGACAGGACCCAAACAGTGTGAGTTCAATACCCGGTTAAGGCAGTGAAGAACTTTCAGAGGGAAAATTAACAGGAGATAACTGATAACTGACATCCATTAAACATGGCACGTGGAACTAGAACAGTCTACTCCAGTGAGCGAAATAAAGGGTTCAGTTCGACATTCCAACCACCTGAAGAAGGCCGGAGTGTACAACGGCCGAAACGTTGTAATAAATATGGTGACAAAGATGAGGACAATAGTCCGAATAATGTAAATAATGTACATAATACCTCATCTCAGAAATATAGACAAGATTTTCTAATAAAATATTTTAAAAATGTGTGAATAAGTTCGGAAAATTTCATTAGAATCTGACAATTATTTGATTAGTGCAAGAATTTCCAAATTAATGTGTCTGCCATCACAAAAAAGAGGATAAAATTTGCTATGCTAATACTACAACTGATGCAAGAAAAACAAGATCAAAATTTCGAATGTTCTAAAAAGGAGTAAACATTCTAATTAAATAATCGAAAATACTTTGATACTTCCTGTTAATAATAACAAAGATATTGACGATAAAACTATGTTCTCATTACGTTTGGAGCAGGTTTTCATCACTTTATGCAGATTTTTTAGCGTTTTCGTGGAGGTACCTACATTAAATTATGGAGAATGTTGTATTATATAAACTATTGTTTGATTCTTACAAGGGAGAGGCGTCTGCTAAGATTAGAACGTATTGTCGGAGTTAGGTCCTCCTTAGTTCCCTAATTCTTCACCAGGGGTCTCTCTCCCCATACTATAAATACTGGGTGACTTCTTGCCTCTTTCTCTTCTTTCCTTAAGGCCACGTGCCGAATCCTACCTCGCGTGGTAGTGACGTAAATCTCTTTTTCTTTTTCTTTTCAGCGACAAGATGTCAGCTCTTAGAAGGTCAGCGTTTCCCATTTCCGGTAAAACGCTATGAACATTACAAACATACATGTACGTACGAACATTCACCAAAGAACAAACACAAATGTTCTAACATACATAAAAGTTAATGTCTAGGTGGCTTGTAATTTGTTTAATACATATTTGTTGATATATATATATATATATATATATATATATATATATATATATATATATATATATATATATATCTGTCTTGTTTGTCTTCTTTCATCTTCGCTTGGGCAAATTAAGTCCGCCAATATTCATGTAGTTAAACCTTTTAACATTCTTCCAGAAGTTACACACGTGTTTCTAATACAACAACACGTAAATACACACCCGATTCTCTGCAGTCTCATTGTAATTTTAAAAGAGAAATTACTTCACCGGGTCAGTCACCAGGCATAATGCAGAAATTGAAAATTGTTACTGACAGAAATCTAAGCAAATCTCCTTGTTTTCAATTCCTCTCGCTTGTTGCTTTTGTTGATGGAGTGAACACATGAAAGCAGCGAGAAAAATCACTCTAAATAAATTTCCAATAGCTATCGATAATTCTTTCGGAAAACACCAGCCGCTCTTCGACAAAAGTTCGCTTAACAATAAACGTATTCGACAGATTTCCCGTTAGTCAATCGACTAATTTCTAAAAGAAGTCATTGCTTTTTACACTCTCAGTGGCCCAAGTTTAAGCAGACTCATTCCAAAATGATTTTTCAACCATTTTGTTTATTTGTGGAAGAGGTTTTACTTTACTTACGCCAAGATATTTTTTGGACTTTTTAGAAAGTTTCGTTCGCAGCCAACCATTTTGGCCAGTAGCCCGGAATAAATATTTAGAATCTCGGAACTTATCGAATTCTATTGTCCGTCTTTGTCAATATCGACTGCTCTTTGCTATTAATAAATGGTACAGTTAACAGAATGACATCGGCCGGAAAAAGTTGAAGAATTTGTCTGATTTAGTGTTCGAAAACGAAAAGCATCTGTCTCTTATCAATATTAACAGGATTCTTCTTTCACTCCCTCCCTGTTTGGAAAGCTTTTCAGAGGTTTGTTTCTCTAGTTCAACATTTTTACAACTCAGAAACTTATTTTCGGCATCACTCATTCAAATGATAAGTAAATAAATAAATTGTATTTTTATCGAATTTAATAATCAAAACAAAATTCCTCGACAGCAAAATGCAAAAGATGAAAGCAGTCAGCCATGTGTAAATTTTGCCGAATGAAACGAACGACTTTTAATCAAAATAATGTTTCCTATTGATGAAATATAATTATCGATAGCATAATTCCAATCTTATCTGCGATTGCCACAATAAAATCCCCATGGGTATCATAGATTTTACAAGTACAGGACGTCCATTGCTCTTGCGATAAAGTTATCATTAATCCCAAGAAGAAAACAGCGAACAAGAAATGTGATCCCAGCGAGCCCGTTCAAAGGTTATTTCATAATATCACTTTAAATTCGCTTAATAACACCTCCATGATTGAGGCCTTGTGTTACACTCAACAAAACATTTGATCTTACATTATTCCAGCTTAGGAAAAAAGAGATGCGAGATCAGGACCAATAACATTGCAGATTCTTTAGATTACGCCAAGAGTCTCTCGATACATAGTAGAAGCACGACACCAAATGTGACAACATTATTAGATAGACAGATAGATGGTGTGTATGTGTGTATGTATGTATATATGTATGTATGTAACCGGGGAGAGAATTTCCGAGGTCAGGCACTTAGATTATTTTGAGACCACGTCCGGTCTGAAAAGGATATACTAGAACAAACTCCATTTAGCGTGTCTTACCAGACTGTAAGCGTGTCAGTCTGAGAGGGGCTGTGATATGGTAAATATGATTTTTCTATTAAGGTCTTTATTTGTATTTTTGTGACAAATATTTATGCATGTCATTCAAATAATACGACACTTGACATTCCTAAAACGTCGTAAGCTCCGTCCTCTCTTTAAGCATCAAGTACCGACTGACGCCCAGCCTTGAAATCGCTGATACAGTTGTAAATTGTTGCCTGGGAAGGTCAGGTATCGCCATTAGGTTCTTGCAACTGATGAACTGATAAATATCCGAAGGACGTTTGCATGCAACTGGGAGACGAAGTTGTGCGTTTAAAGAAGATATTTCATGACACAATTTCGATCGAACTCTATTGGAATGGATCCCATTGAGAAGATTCCCAAGCCAATTGAACTGTTGATCAGGATCAATGCGTTGGGATTGTCGAGATTTTTCCCAAATATTTTCGTTTCTCTCTGAATCTTCTGCATCATTCCCGCCACAGTTGCATCTGCACAGCGATCTTTTAATCCCTTCAAACGAATAAACGCAAAGCAATGCTTCATGACCGCCTTAACAACTTGGCAAGCCTTGGGATCGAGTGTCATTTGGCACGAGAATGAGACTTTGAGGAACTTATCACGCATTTTGTTTCAATGAAAGTTCGAAAAATGCACTTTTAAGCTGCTTTGGAACTGGTTTTATTCTTCGTATTTTTTTCAATAAGATACCGATTCGTAATTTCGCTTCCTGCTTTTTGGAAAGAAGCCCCCCCCGACTAAACCCATAAATGTATTATCTTGAGGCCCCTTTTATGTGTGTGTGTGTGTGTGTGTGTGTGTGTGTGTGTGTGTGTGTGTGTGTGTGTGTGTAATTTAAAGAAATATATATATATACATGCAATGAAAACAGAAAACTTTAAGGGTCCATGGTTATAATTTATTTCCCCAGAGAATTTCTTTTTCACCGACTCATCAGACCATACTTCCAATTAGTCGTTCTGATTTAACATTGAGCTCTCTGGATTTCATCCTCCTTAGGATTATCCTTAGGGATTAATAAGATTTTCTTTACTTAATTTATATATATATATATAAAGAGATAATCATCCATTGAATCAATTAGCAATATTAATGCAATTAATGGCGAAATCTCTTCGCTAATAGACTTAAGCATTAACCTACTAACAATCCACTGAATGATGCGATCCTTATGTATAAAATTGTTGTCACATGGATAACTGTTGAAACTTGACTAATGCATGGAATAATAATGCAACACAAAATGGACTTAGAACAAAATGTATTGAAACAAGAAAGTGTACACAATATTTACATATAGTCTTTCGTATATTCCTGGGAAGACCGTTCCTGGAGAATGAGTCGCAGTCGGGCAGAGTCTCTGGTTGAATCTCCTGATTCCTCCTCTCTCTTCTCGGTACCAACCATATTTATATGGTCGGTACTCCACTATGCAAATTAGGTGGATCCTACCACAACAATAACCTTTAATAAATAACACATTCCTAAAAAATACATCTTTCGGTCTAAAATACATTCATTTCGTCTTCGGGTTTTGTTTTTAAAGGAAAAAATTACAGCCTGATGATGAGAACATGAAGTTTTTGAAAGTACTTGCTGCTCTCAAAATACACGAGATCCAACTGCCAACAATTATATACATAAGGATCGCATCATTCAGTGGATTGTTAGTAGTTTAATGCTTATATTAAGTCTGTTAGTGAAGAGATTTCGCCATTAATTGCATTAATATTGCTAATTGATTCAATGAATGATTATCTCTTTATAATATAAAATATATGCTGCCTAATATAATACGTTTATGAAAACAATATATATATATATATATATATATAAATTTGTAGAAAACAGACAAGGATATTATTACATATTTATTTTTATATTAATAATAATTAGACATTTTCTTTGCACACCGATATTCACAACTTCAATCAAGTATTATTTTATTAGCACCAACACTTCATACGTAATATTTTATATTCACATTACTTTTATGTCGAATGGATTAATTAAATGTAAATATTCTTCAAATGTTTGTCATCAAACACTTTCAATTATATTTCTGGCCATTATCAAGATCAGGGAAATTTGTGGATGTCAAGTGTTTTCAACTATTTATCTTGAAGTTTGCAAATTGTCCTTTATTAGTTCTGTGAATTGAGAAGATCACGAAAAACTACTGATTTTGTTAAAAAAAGGTGATTGTAATTTGGCAATTATGATTTAAAATGTGATCTTTCTATTTGACCCGTGATGGTGAACTCATGTACAAGACAGTCTGGAACTGGGTTTGCTTGTTGTATTCTTCAACTAATAAATTCATTTAAAACATCATTTCGCATTTAGTTAAGGGTTTTTGTTTATATTTTTGTAATAATAGCCGCCAATAAGTGAAGTTCCTCATGGTCGTATTTGGCATTGAAACAAGAATATTACAATGGTGATGCTGAAAAATTATCAACTGGACCCATTTCTCAAAATCTGACTAAATATCAGAATTTTTTTTTTTAGTGGGAGAGATTTTTGGTCTTTTCAGCGCCGACTCATAGTAGAATCGAAAAATGTGATTTGTACTTAACATATAAATCATAAAATATTTATTTAATCTTACATCGTAAATTATTTATTTGTTGATAATGAGTTTGATTTTATTATCAATCATTCTGTTAAGTAAAAGAAAAATTGAGAGAGAGAGGAAAAAAGAAACTAGTTTATGCTTTTTTTTTAACAATTATTTTTCGTTTTAACATCAAATGTGACACATATTAACTTTATTCACATTCCTGATAATATCTCCATCTTAGTTGTTATGAAAATGATTTTCCCTTTGTCCGTCATCAGTAAATTGTTGATCCTGGTAACATTCATGGAGTTTCTAACTGAAGCCTTTATTTAATGAACAATTAATAGTTCTTTAAAATACTGACCAGTGGTTGCTCGTCATGTTTCTACTGAGTGTGTGACTGTACTACCAGCTAGTGGTATTGAACCTACAATTACTATGTCACTGAATTCCCGAATCAATCCTTTTTAAAATATGGAGAGCAAAACAAGAACAATTAATTCCTAGAGATTAATTAAAATGTTCTCTGAATATTATATGAGTCGACAGACACCTGAAGATGGCGTTGAAGAGAGGACAACAGTTGAAACAACGATAAAGACAATAATCCGAGTTTCAATGATGTAGAAATTCAGACAATAAATATAAAGATCTCTGTCTATATTTCTGAGATGAAGTATTATGTACACTATTTACATTATACGGACTATTGTCCTCATCTTTCTAAACATATTTATTACAACGTTTGGGTCTTTCAGTATCTGTCTATATTTCTGAGATGAGGTATTATGTACACTATTTACATTATTCGGACTATTGTCCTCATCTTTCTCGCCATATTTATTACAATGTTTCGGCCGTTGTACGCTCCGGCCTTCTTCAGGTGGTTGGAATGTGGAACTGAACCCTTTATTTCGCTCACCCAAAGAGTGTGAGTTCAATACCCGGTTAAGGCAGTGGTGGACTTTTTAGAGAGTAATTAACAGGAGATAACTGATAACTGACATCCATTAAACATGGTACGTGGAACTAGAACAGTCTACCCCAGTGAGCGAAATAAAGGGTTCAGTTCGACATTCCAACCACCTGAAGAAGACCGGAGCGTACAACAGCCGAAACGTTGTAATAAATATGGCGACAAAGATGAGGACAATTGTCCGAATAATGTAAATAGTGTATATAAGAATCTCACAAAAATGAAATTTTCAAACACTGAATTGGCAAAATAAAGTTTTTTTTTTAATTCCGAAAGGGCTTTTCATGTTTGTTGTTTTGAGTGGGACGTATTACGTTGCTTTCCGTTTTCTGTTCCATGTCCCATGAATGATTCAAATTCAGAATGTGCCAGATACAATGCACACCTCATGAGGGCCAAACAACCTATCAGCCTTAGGTAAGCCCAAATATAAATTCCTTAAAGCCAATCTAATGTCGTTAAAGGCAAATCGTAAATTTGCTAATCGCAAGTCTCAGTTTGTTAAAGACGAACAATATAAACACGGCAAATGCTTTAACTATCTGTGGCATTCGCGCCACTGATGTTGACGTCATTTAGTTTTTGATGCATTCCATTTCTGTTTATACATGGATAAATTAAATAATTGTTTCTCAAAGACATTACAAATAAATTATGTATGAAGAATAAATTAAAGGAATTCATTGTGAAAATTTTAATTATCTCCATCATTGGAAATTAATTACATTCAATTTCCCATATTTGCAAGTAATCACATTTTCTACAAATAATTTTGTTGTAAACTTAATAAAACTAAAGATTTTTAAAGACTGATAAAAAGATCGATAATTTTCTTGAATGGAATCTAAATATGAGATCGAATAGGCGCCTCAATTAAATTGCATCCCTGAAATAAACGCAGTAGAAACAATTATAGCTTTAGTAATTTCTTTTATTTGAAATATTTTCGCAGGGGTATAAAACGTTATATTGATCGGATAAAATATTTTAAAAGACAATTCATAAAAAAAAGAAACAATTCATAACAAAAAAGAGTGAGTATCACGTGAAAGTTCTGGAAACAATATATATTAAGTCCTACCAGCCATCTCTTTGCAAGCATAATGAGTGCCTGGTGGTTTTAAAGGTAATTAACCTTGAAATGTTATATTTTCCTTCATATAACAATCGTCTTGGGTTTTATATTTTTTAGTCGCTGTGCACATTTTTATCTTCGATTCTTGCTCTGATGAAAAAGGACCAATAAGCGAGTTCATCTATCTTTTTTGTTAACTATTATTATATTTCGATATTACCATTTTATGTTAATATATTTTAGTTACCCCTCTTTTTTGTTATAACTTCTTCCTTTTTGTTATGAATTACTTTTTATTTGAATTTAATTTATTTACACTTTCAGGATATAACCACAATAACATCATTGTTGTTAAAGAAATTCCGACAGCGTGAATTTATTATCAGAAATATCATCCGAAAATCAAGTAATCACAGTTTCTAGCTAAAAATTACTGTTGATAGAATAGATAGAATCTGTTCAGTAATAATTATATTTTGCATCCTCATATACAAGTGAGAGTAATGGACAAGTTTCAAATTCTCGGTGATCTACCTGAGCATATATAAATGTTGATCACGGCAGATAGGAAAACATCAAGTTAGTCCCAAGGGCAAAGCTACAAATGAGATATGAATCGTGAAAATAAAATCGACCTGATCATTCACTGCATCCTGCTTTATCTACCTCTGATTCGACAACCTTTTTTCTTTGATCCAAGAAGATAGAAACGAGAGAATGAGACTGGTGACGTGCGCAGATCTCCCTCACTAATCTTCACCCACTTTGTTACCAACCACAGCTGCTGTAGAACTACCCCAAGCTTAAGTCATCATCGACTACAAAGCACGATCATCAACATCATCATCATTAATTAATTATTTACAAATATATATACAAAGATAGATATTTTTAGAGCCCGAAACACTTTACGTAGAAATTTCCACGTCAGTTACCTAACATTGTTCTATTATATGGAAATGTATATATAATATTCATTCATATATATATATATATATATATATATATATATATATATATATATATATATAATGAAATGGATTAATTCTGAAAATTTAATATATTTTCCGCTCATACGTTATTTTTATAGATATAATTTATTTAAGTAAATGCTGTTTTTGTGAATAATGTTTCCGTTAATGTTCGAGAAATTTCGCAGAAAATATGTGCTAAAACAGAAATTCGGACTTTGCTAACCAGAAGCTTCTTGTGGCTGTATGGTTAACAGCACATCAGATCAAAAGATGGTTAGCATTAAGGGTTACAGGTTCGATTCCTGTCGGAGAAGCACATATTTTCTATGAAATTTCTGGAACACTCAGGCATTTACTTAAAATATATGTATAAATATAACGTATAAACAGATAGATACATATCTATATATATCCATATTCATATATATATGATATTTATCATCACTTGATAAGACACCAGAAGTGTTGAAACAAAATGGCTATTTTTGTAGTGATTTTATAACATATTTATGTTATAATATTCAAATAAATGATTTTATATATATATATATATATATATATATATATATATATATATATATATATATATATATATATATATATATATATATATATATATATATATATATATATATATATATATATATATATATATATATATATATATATATATATATAGAGAGAGAGAGAATTAATAGGAGAAAATTGTAACTTAACTGGTTGGTGTCACCTCCCTCGTGACTTCGAAGATTCGTGAACGTATAGAATACCTTCAGTCGCCAGGCTGGTCCATACATTTTCTGTAGAAGTCTTTGATGTTTGCGTGTTCATATGTTGTTGCGAAAATGTGTTTTTACGATTGTGATTCTGTACTTTATGAAGTTTTTCTTATCTGTATTTTTTGTTAATGCGTTTGGTGTTGAATTGAGTATTTGTTTGTTACTGGTATTGTGTGTATATATATATATATATATATATATATATATATATATATATATATATATATATATATATATATATATTATAATAAAAAGAAAGAACAGTAACATATATAATCCCGTGTTCTCATTGATATTTTTTATTTTTACAAAACAGTGCTCAATGTAAATTTACAGAGCATTAATATTATAAATTAACTGATTTAAAATACGGTTTCTTCGCTATACAGGCTTTACTATGTTTTAAAACCGAAGCTAAAAACTTCAAATTTAATTATATAATTAAATTAAAAGCATTAGTTCTGTTTCATCTTCAAGCGAACTTTGGAATAACTTATTTTTAAATCTACTGAGTTTTAAACGCACATACAATTCATAATTTTTTTGTTTCCAAGGATACAGAGAAATCCAATCATTTAGACAGGATCGGTAGCGTGTTATTCCAAAATTCGCTTGAAGATGAAACAGAAATAATGCTTTTAATTTAATTATATAATTACATTTGAAGTTTTCAGCTTCGGTTTTTCAAACATGGTAATTCCTGTGTAGCGAGGAATCCATATTTTAAATCACTTAATTTATAATATATATATATATATATATATATATATATATATATATATATATATATATATATATATATATATATGCGTGTTTATAAGATTGAAATGACATTCACGTTTATTCGTAAATGGAATTATCCTAGTGTATCTTATGTCAAGATGGCTGCAGAACGTGGCCGCAATTCTGTCAACATGGCCGCACAATCAGACGTGCAGTGTGATTTTTTTTTCCTGAAGCTTCAAGAGACTTCTTTTGACGTTCGTAAAGATTAAAATTTGAATTTTCAAAATATTATAACAGACATTTTGAATATTTAATTAAACTAAACTGAAACGGCAGAAAATGTAAACTTTGCTGAAATTCTTATCAGATTTAACTACTTAAACAGAAATAGACAAATTTACCTCCAGAATTCCGCCAGAGTCATCCATGAAAACGACATAATCACAGCGTGTGGTGATTAGCCGTATGTTAGGCTGCTGGCTTAAAAAGACAGAAACACTGAGATTATATTGTATATGTTCTATGTAACGAGATTTTTTTAAATATCAATGAACTACACTATTTACATTATTCGGACTATTATCTTCATCTTTGTCGCCATATTTATTACAAGGTTTCGAACTGAACCCTTTATTTCGCTCACATGGGTAGACTGTTCTAGTTCCACGTACTATGTTTAATAGATGTCAGTTATCAGTTATCTCCTGTTAATTCCACTCTCCAAATTCTCCACCGCCTTAACCAGGTATCGAACTCACACTTTTTAGGACCTGTCACTGGATCTAACTAACGCCTTTATCCACTGTACCATGTGTCACCACCTGAAGAAGACCGAAGCGTACAACGGCCGAAACGTTGTAATAAATATGGCGACAAAGATGAGGACAATAGTCCAAATAATGTAAATAGTGTACATAATACCTCATCTCAGAAATATACGCAAAAACTGAAGGTCTGAAACGTTGTGATACACCTGGCGAGAAAGATGAGGACAATAGTCCGAATAATGTAAATAGTGTACATAATACCTCATCTCAGAAATATAGACAGATACTGAAGGGCCGAAACGATCTAATAAATATGGCGAGACAGATGAGGACATTAGTCCTAATGATGTAAATAGTGTACATAATACCTCATCTCAGAATATAGACAGATACTGAAAGGCCGAAGTGTTGTAATAAATATGGCGACAAAGATGAGGACATTAGTCCGAATAATGTAAATAGTGTACATAATACCTCATCTCAGAAATATAGACAGATCAATGAACTACATTGAAGAGAGCTAAAGATGAAGCAAATAGAAGTTGATTGTGTTGAAAATAGTATAAGTAAGCCGAACATAGAAATGGCAGTAAGTCCTCAGGATTCCTAGGAGATGAGGACAGTAAATACTTTCCTATATTGTCTGGATTTTTCAGACGTTCTTAAGAAATCATCATTCTTCGAATTTTTAATTATTTTAATTGAAGTAGTGTAGCAACCTGATAAAAACAATTTATGGAGTTGACACGCGATTCTATTTGCACTGAAGCAAATCGGGCAAGACACCGACCCAAAATGTAATGATCGAAAAAGCAAAACTAAATGTTACTTCATCTCAGAAGTTCAGCACTGTGTGAACAATTGGAAAACACTGGCCAAAATTAATTGCATTATTTACATTATTCGGACTGTTAATCACAATGTTTCGGTCGCTGTACGCCCCGGCCTTCTTCAGGTGATTGGAATTTCGAACAGAACCCTTTATTTCTTACACCGAGGTAGATTGTTCTAGTTCCGCGTGCCATGACTCTTCCGGATGTCTCAGTTTTTTTCACTTTCATTCAATTCTCAATTTTGGTTCACCACTGCTGTGGCCTGGTATTGAACTCACAATTCTTTGTGCCTAATTACTGGATCTAACCAACGTCTTTATCTTTAGAGATAGAGACAGATACTGACCAAAATATTGGGATCGAAATTAAAAAGATCCGGATAAAATTCAAATAATTGGTTGACTAATAAAAAATACTTTATTCTCGATTTCCTGACTTCAAATTTCTCTTCATGAGGTTTTGAACCTGTCGAGAATTTTTTAGCTGAGAACGTTTGTTTGTTTTTAAAACATATATATAACCACTGCTGAAGTTCGAATTCTAGAAACAGCAACTTTTGATAGAGGATGGGGTTTTCGAAATCGAGTTATATTGAATATTTCTAAAAACATAAAATTATTGCCTTTCTTATGGAATATGTTCCAATATTCAATATATTTTCTCGTTTTTTTAAATTTATTTAAAGAGAAATTAAATCTTAAATAATGTTATTGATATTCAGATTATCGCTGTCTATAAATTTGGAAAAACTTACTTCCAAGTTTAAATAATCGTGTAATAATAACAAATGATACAAAAAATAAAGTTGTGTGTATTAGATTTGATTAGAGAATAGAAAAGGGAGGAAGAGGTTTTATTAATGCTATATCCGTTTTCAGTGGAATATTGTTTACAATTACACAGTGAGCTTAGATAAACATTCAATTCGCTGTTCTGCAAGATAAGTTATTTTAATAAATTAAATGCAATATTTACATTTTCAAAAACATAAATAACATGAAGAGTTAATTAAGCTTTCCTAGATTTTAGTACAAGAAATAAGCGCATAAGACTTTCATATATCTTCAAGCATTTTTAAGAGAATCTATCGTATTATTTGTTGAGTTTATAAGCCATGTCATATACATAGATGTATCCGTTCTTTGATTATGAAATTGCATTTTATAAATAAAATGATTCGTTTGCTTTTATTGTTATTTGAATGCCTTTTTCATGTCCAATGACAGATTCCACCGCAAATGCAGAATAAAGTCTAAATATACTGCATGAACAGATCAGAAGAAATTAGAAACTATTAAAAATTTATTCAGTTTTTCTCCATCATAAATATTTTTAAAATCTTTTCAGGAATCAAAAATTGAAGAGCAAGATAGTGAAATGCAAAGTATTTTCAATATCAATCGTTTTAAACGCGTCTAAAATCAAAGTTAAAATGTCGGACGTCAATGTTTAAATTCTGATGTCAAAGTTAAAAAAGGCCGAAATGTTAATTTTCTAAGAATTGTTTAAGGGACTTGAATTTAATTATGCAAACAAATGGTAGAATAACAGATAGCAGTCTTTTCTAGAGAAATGAAAAGTTTCATTTTTTTAATTATGAAATTCGAATGGGTCCGCCATAATCGTAAATAAGAATTGGATGCCGCTGGTCTAGAAAATGGTAATAAAATTGAGAGTCAAGCCTAAAAAAAACTTGTTCTTGACAGAGAACAGCACACATTTTCGACGGCCCTAGCTCCAATTATTAGAGCATTTGCAAATTACCTGTCACTAAGAGAAAACATTAATACTTCTTAGATGAAAGAAAGAAGCAGACGATAGCCTACTTTCAAATAAAAGAAGAATTACAAGGACACTAATCAGCTGGGGTTAATAAGAATTTCCTCTTAAGTTCAGAAAATATCATTCTTCCCAGCTAAGGTTAATTACAATCGATCTTTGAAAATGGCGCTAGACACGAAACAACGATAAACCTTTAAGAACATGCAACTAAAATGGGTCAGAAATTGGACGGGAACAAATGTAACCGAAAATGTCATCATCATCATCATTATCGTCATCATCATCAGTTCTATGAGAACGGGTGTGGTCGTAGGATCAATGCGCAGCCGAGTTCCCTCCACATGACCAGAAACATACGCGTAATACGTCTTGAGCAAGTAGACGTCAAACTTGAAGACTCGCTTAGTTACGGACACGTGTTCGCTGATTCCGCCCAGGCCATTGACCGGTCTAGGAAAAGCCCTTCGCCCAGTGAAGGCTTGTCATCACTGCAGGGGCTGCATAAATATCCATGAAAACAAATCTACCCCATTATGCTAGATAGCCGTTGATCCATAAACAAGTTTCATCCGCCCTTTGAGAGGTTCTTGTTTTTTTTATTTGGCTCGGTAATTAGCCACCTTCCTCGCCAGAAAAGCCTGACCCAACCATGGGGCTGATAGTGCTGTGTTACATAGTACAGGTAGCTCTCGTAGAGTGACATATCGTGATTACACTGCGGCTTGAAGCCAAAATAAAATCCAGGATAAAAGTTTATAGGATTATTTTTCCTGTGTTTAAAGTCAATGTTATGTTTCTCAGAAATATTTACTTTAGCCGAAGTTAAAGAACTCGTCATAGAACTTCTGCACAGAATTAAAACCATTAAAAATATTTGACAATTACTGGAATGCATTCTGATGTTAAAAATTGTCTATATAAGTAAAGTTTTCGATTTCTATTTTAAAATTATATAATATAAGTAACTAAGGCGGAATTTTTGTTGTATCTTTTAAAATGTCTCGATATACAAGGTCGTATGAGCTGTCATGATAACTAAAATGAAAGACCTCAGTGGATAACAACAGTATCCAGAAGTCTGATAAAACATATTCAAGAAACAAAGCTTATTTCAGATGTTGCGATTGTTAAATATAACACTTTCCGTCTGTTAGCATCCAAACCACAATTTTCTCTCGTCTTGGCGCGATTTAGATGTTTATATTTGCCAACAAAGAAACAAGTCGCCTTTTTGGAGATTTTAATCATTGTCTTTGACGTCTTCGTAATCTGTTTTGATTAAAATGTTTCGAAAGGATATAACAAAGAAAGACGATGAAACTGCAAATTGGCTAAAATCTCTAACATCAACAATGACATGATCTAATGCTTCATTTTTATGCATTTTTCCTCTGGTTTCTTTTATTTCAGACTTGGTAGGAGGAGAAAAATAATTCAATGCCTATTTCCAGGTTCTTAGATTGTCAATTTAATCGCTTTTTGTTTGATAAAACTACTCAACTCTATTCTGACGATCATTTGAAACGCACCAACGAACAAGCGACGACATATTTATTTATTTGAAATTTATTTTTTGCTGGGATTGTCTATTTTCTTTCTCCTTTTTTGATTGAAGGATTTTTTTGTCGTTGCCCAACACGCTGCGTGCTTGACAAGAACCCTTCCTTGATTTCCTTTCATCAATCAATGGAGGTGGGGATTCCTATTTATTTTCATTACCTTCTTTCAGTTTTTCCGCTCATTCTTTATCCCTTGTGTTTTATAAGATATAAATGTTTTATTTGGATTTTAATTTTCTTTCTATTTCCTTTTTGATTCATTCGTTTTTTGTTGTTTTTTTTTTTTGGTTTTTGGTTTTGCAATTTTCAGCGTCGAGTCTGATGTGATTTTCGAAATCGGTTTATTTCAACAAAAATTTCTATTCGTCCGATGGAACGGTTTTTCCCGCTTTAAATTTGCTTCGATAACGAATAAGTGGATCGCAAACAAAACGACTTCAACCAACCACATTTCTTTCTTTGTCAGCTTCGTTATTTCTTCAATGTTTCTCACTTTTCTTGATTCGTGTTATTCCTTCCTATTTCTTATTTGCTTTTCTTTTCACTTGTTTGTTTTCATTCCTTTCATTTTTCTTTCTACTCACTTTTTCATTTTTCTTTCTTTTTTCCCTTGTTTAGCTTTCTTTTCGTTTAGCCGTCTTTCCTCTCCTTTACTTTTCTTTCTCTCTTTTTCTTTTTATCGATTGTCTTTCTCTCTTTTTCTTTCTTCGTCTTTTCTTCTCTTGATTCTTGTTTTTCTTTCTCTCATTTTTTATCTTCATATTTTTCTTCTTTTTTCTTTCTTTTGTTTGTCCGTCTCGATCTTGTTGAAATGAAGTTCAAACAAGTCTTTCTTTTCTTTCTTACTTTTCATCTAACTTCTCTTTTTTTTTGTTCGTCTTTCTTTCCGTTTGTCTTTATCTCTTTTATTTAGTTTTCTTTCTTCTTGCTTATTTCTTGTTTTTCTTTCATTTCTCACTTTTTCTCTCTCGTAGTTTTCTTTTTTTTTGTTTCTCTTTCTCTCGTTTTCTTTCTATTGATGCATCACTCTTTCCTCTTTTACTCTATATTTTTCTAGTTTTCATTCCACTTCATTTTATTTTAATCTTAATGTTTTTTTCTCTTTTCTTTCATATTTTCATTCATTCTTTCCTTTCTTATAGTTTCAGCCTTTCTTCCTTTGTTACATACTTTTTCTTTCTTTTAATGTATTATCCCGTTTTCTTTTTCTATTCTCCCCCCCACCGCCTTCTTGAACACTCTTTTCATTGCCTTTCCCCTTTTGTCGCCCTGATCAATGCACCTCTATTTTCAGAAGTAAATAATTCCCTTGCCCTACTCCCCCAGAAAGTCTTAACTTCAAAAAGCGATATCATCGATTTTAGGGAAAGAGCAATTTTTACATTTTATCTACGAATTCCAACTTATGCCTAAAGCGTTTTCAATCTAGCAAATCGCGTACCGTGGGAGAATAAGACCTACGGATACATTCAATGTCTTAGGGGCTAAGATCCGCACTCAAATGTGTATGACCAGACACAGACACATACACAGAGACAAGCACACATACACAGAGACAAGCACACACACACAGATTTTATATATATATATATATATATATATATATATATATATATATATATATAGTTCAGATTGTTGTACTCATCTTTGTTGCTATATTGACGACGATTCGGATGTTGTATGCTCCAGCCTTCTTCAACTGACTTGGCTTTCGAACTAAACCCTTTATTTTCTGGCCAGCTAATATATATATATTTTTTTTTTTTTTTTGTTATCCACAGACAGACTGTTTCGCTGTTTCACAGCTCATCAGTATGGCTAGACGTCCGGTTGCCTCTAGCTAGGATCGAAACCCGACTGAATTTGCGTCAGTCCGAACTTCTAAGCCGTCAGCGTACGGTACGGGATGAAGGTGAATTTTAGCGTGTTTATTTTTATATTCGGATAAACACACAGTGACTGACAGTGACTCAATTCTGTCGAAGAGTCATGCATATATATATATATACGCTGAATCGGATATACATTTTTTCCTCACCGGTAGCACGACAACTCGGAGTTTTATGCACTACACAATCTTCAGGTGCCGAATTATATATATATATATATATATATATATATATATATATATATATATATATGAGTCTAACATTTGCGTTTTGAATGAAACAGACTGTCGCCTTTCGGTGTTGACTTCAATGTCTGCTTTTAAATTTACATATATGCGCTCTGTCACTGATATTGAGTACTTTAACCCATAAATATAGCATACCATAAAACTATATTTTATCATATATATAAAAATGTTTACATTTGAAATGCAGAGAAATCAGTGAATGCGTTCGTGGGATGCGCATTTGTAAGCGAAGCGACATAGATAAAGAGTCTGTTTTAACCAATTTCTCTCTCTTCTGAGATCTGAACCTTATCATCTAAACCTCCGTCTTATGAAAGAAGTTGAACAAATATTCTATTTGCATAACTGTTACTCATTAAATAAGCCTTGTTGATTTTATTACAAAAGAACTTGACGGAAATAGAAAAATGCCAACGGTAATTGATATTCGCCTTTCATGTCAGCACGAATGCGATTCTCGCGAAAACAGAGAAAACTGGAAGAATTTTTCAGAAGATGGGGGCGTTTCTAAGTCTGAGAAGTTGAATAGAAATGTGGCAAATATAGTGAGGAATTATGGTAAATAGGATTCTTGGGGTATTCAAGGGGATGGAACGAAGTATGGTAGGTTTAGGAATGGATTAAAAGTAGGACGAAAAATAAAAGAATATGGGAATTTTTATGAGATTAGAAAGAAAGAAAGAAAGAAGGCAATATAAATAATGACTGAGACACTAATCCTTGAAACAATACTTCCCTTTCCGAATAAACCTGGGGAAGCGCAAATGATAATGTCAAGGACTTATTTCATAATTTCAGACAATGATAGGGAAAGGCTAAATGTAACGAAAAAAATCGAAATAATTATGAGTTTATCACAATTTATTTACCAAAACTTAAAGGAAAAGTTTTTTAAAAACATGTAGGAATTAGAACTCCGCATCAGATAATTTGTTACTCCTCTTTATGTGGGCTTTATACATAGGCGACTAGTGGCAAGTGAGGAAAAGAGAAAGGAGTTTTTTTTTAGAATTAATGTTTTAGATTATTCAAAGATGTGAATTTGAATAATTATTTATTTCTTAATGTATTTATGTGTTGGCGTTCTTTACTTTTAAAGTTTAGTATTTAAAATTAAGTTTATTAGTTTTTGTTTATGAATCATTAGTTGGTTAGTCTTTGGAGTCTTGATGTTTATTTTGATAACGTATTAGGAATTTACTTTCGTATCTATATTTAGAAATGAACTCCCATCTTGATAAGGATTTTATATTGCTTTGAAAGTGTGATTTTTGCGAGTTTATCTTCCCTGCAAAGTTTACATTGATTTGAGATGTTGTTCTGTTTTTGGAGGGGGTAGTGTTGTTGCGGTCGCATATGTTTTTTGTGGGTATTGTGTTATTTACAAATATTTCTTTTTTCTGTTCTTTTTTTTTCTAACAAATTTCTATCAAAATGTGATTTTGTTGAAAACGAAGCATTTTTCTATGATTTGGTTATTTTAAAGGTCATTGGATTTACTAAGTTCGAGTTTTTTGCTTCCGTAGTCGGTGTCCATATTGAAAAGTCACTGCGAGTTAATGAGTTCAAAAGCTATCAAACTTCGCAAACGGTCACACTCGCCGTGACTAACATAGGACCACAATTGCATAAAAAAGATAAAGAGAATGAAGAATTATGAATACAATACTATAAATGTTTTTTGTTTGTTCTCATCGCCAAGAATTAATCGATAGGAAGTAAAATGTCAAGGAAAAATGAGCGAGGGTCAAACTGTGAATGTTTCTGACTTACAAATGTTGATTCATTAACAAAATGTATTAAAATGAGAGACTTGTGGATGAACCGACGACTTTCATGGCGACCAAGATGAAGGAAAGTTCTTAACGTGTTTGACTTAAACAGACTTAGAAAGGTTTTAATATGATTAAGTATATATTTACGAAATACTTACTGAGTTTATTTAATCCGACACACCTGGAATATCGTATGTCGTCCAGTGTGTATAAAGATGACCTCCAAGAAATAAACAAAGAAGCTTGTCTTATAAACTGTTTACTTTTATTTGGCAAATAAAAGAATATTTAACAATGGGAGTGCTATAATCCCACGTGCATACACTTGATAGAATCCAGAAAATAGTGAAATCGGGACGGTGGATTTCAAATGACCAATTAGCGCGCGTAGTAAGGCAGAGTTATATATATATATATATATATATATATATATATATATAGAGAGAGAGAGAGAGAGAGAGAGAGAGAGAGAGAGAGATAGATAGATAGATAGATAGATAGATAGATAGATAGATAGATAGATAGATAGATAAGTAAAGAAATGCTAAGATGAACGAAAGCAAAGGAAAAGCACTGAAAGTATGTTTTGTTGTTTGCGCAGTTTTAGGAAAAGAAAATGAAAAATGTCGCATTGAAATGAAAAGGGGAATAGATAGATAGATAGATAGATAGATAGATAGATAGATAGATAGATAGATAGATAGATAGAAAGAAAGAGAGGGGAAATGAAAAGTCACAGAAAAGAAAACGAAGATAAGAATTCAAAAACTTGAAATAAATGAGAAAATAATGAAAAAAACCTGTAATATCTCAAAAAGAAAGAATATATAAAACTGGTAAAAAAGACGAATATGCCGTAAAATCGAAAGCGGACGATGGGGTAATTTTGAAACGTTTGAAAAAAATAACGAACCAAGAAAACTGGGAAGACACAAAAGCTATCTAGTAAATGGCGATGTTCGTTGACAGTTGCAAGTTCGTGTGGATCTTTCGTGCAGGTTCCTCTTTGTGTTGCACGATTATTTGGAAAAGGGTTGTTGTTTTTTTTAATCAGCACACCCAAGTAGATTTAACCAGGGTTGTATGCCCGCGTGTGCTCATCCCATAAATGAAGACAGGTTGTTGGGTGGGGGTATTTTTGATTCTAAATAAAAAACAAAAAGGCATAAAATAGGAATGGAAGAGAAGAATGTTTGGGGAACGAATTCGAGAAGAATGACGAGAAAAATTACATAAAAAAAGCTTAAAAATCGAGAAGTGTTTAATTTTAAAGAAAGAAAGTATTGAAAGAAAGAAAGAAAGAAAGTATTGAAAGAAAGAAAGAAAGAAAGTATTGAAAGAAAGAAAGTATTGAAAGAAAGAAAGTATTGGAAGAAAGAAAGAAAGAAAGAAAGAAAGAAAGAAAGTATTGAAAGAAAGAAAGAAAGAAAGTATTGAAAGAAAGAAAGTATTGGAAGAAAGAAAGAAAGAAAGAAAGAAAGTATTGGAAGAAAGAAAGAAAGTATTGAAAGAAAGAAAGAAAGAAAGTATTGAAAGAAAGAAAGTATTGGAAGAAAGAAAGAAAGAAAGAAAGAAAGTATTGAAAGAAAGAAAGTATTGGAAGAAAGAAAGAAAGAAAGAAAGTATTGGAAGAAAGAAAGAAAGTATTGAAAGAAAGAAAGAAAGAAAGTATTGAAAGAAAGAAAGTATTGGAAGAAAGAAAGAAAGAAAGGAAGAAAGAAAGAAAGAAAGAAAGAAAGAAAGAAAGTATTGGAAGAAAGAAAGAAAGTATTGAAAGAAAGAAAGAAAGTATTGAAAGAAAGAAAGAAAGAAAGAAAGAAAGAAAGAAAGAAAGTATTGGAAGAAAGAAAGTATTGAAAGAAAAAGTATTGAAAGAAAGAAAGAAAAAAGAAAGAAAGAAAGAAGGAATGTTCGCTCCGCTTTATATTTAACATTCTGCGTGTTAATTTTAGGTAAATCTTCAGTCTGTTAAAGATATGTACAAACTTCACTTATCTCAAAGTCTGAGACATGAATCTCCATCCCTGGAGGATAAAAAGTTAGAAACTGTCAAGTCGATCTTATCCAACTGATAAGAGTTGATCAACATAAAATTCCAGAACAGGAAATTATCTTCACAATCAAAACATTTTTCTCATCTAAAATTTGTGGTTACTCGATCTGACCTGCCAATATCCCACTAAATGATTGTATTCTGACATCAAAATATTCCCATGACTGTTGTTTCCATCTTTAATGATTTTAAAGTTTCGGCCGATAAATACTTCTGTCTCTACTAACTATATGTACGTTGCATCCGAAGTTTAGAAGTTGTTTTTTTTCATTTACTTTTGCTTCTTTTTCATCTCCTTTAAAGTGAACATTTAAATTCACTCGTGCAACTACATATTAAGCAATCATCTTATCTAAAAGCTTAACGTGAGGACAGACAAAATGGAAAGACTTTTCTTATCAACAAATTCGTCACTTGTTGACCTTTTAATGGAACGTTTTCACAACGTCATTACAATATTCTAAATTTGTATTTTATTTCTTATTACAAACGTTTTCGACGTTATTCTTGCACAATTCATTTTAAACAGATTCTTCTCTCTTTGTGCAAATAATCTATTGCAGTATTTAAATTTATTAGAAATTCAGAATTAGGAAAGTGAGTTCCACATTAATTCGGGGAAATAACTGTTTTCTCATTGTTTAAACCCTTCACATTAAACACTTAACCACTTATATAATTGTCTGGACGTAATTACTTAACCTTAAAGATAAATAGTTTCATTTCATTCTCTTCATTTGTTTTCTTCTCTTCACTTCAAATCAGTTGTCAGAGTTTAAACATTTCGCTTTAAACACAAAAATATTTCACTGTTTAAAAGAATCAATTTTAAAAAAATAAAGATTTGTCAAGATCTGTCTATATCTCGGAGATGAGGTATCATAATTACTTGTATTATTTTCATTATTCGGACTGTTATCCTCATCTTCATTGCCATATTCACAAGGACACATGGCCCAGTGGATAAATACGTTGGTTAGATCCAGTGACTAGCTTCTAATGATATAATGGCTGTCTATATCTCTGAGATGAGGTATTATGATTATTTACATTATTTATATTATTCGGACTGTTATCCTCATCTTCATTGCCATATTCACAACGTTTCGGCCGTTGCATGCTCCGGACTTCCTCTGATGATTGGAATTTCAAACCGAACGCTTTATTTCGTCCACCGGGGTAGATTGTTCTAATTCCACATGCCATGCCTCTTCCGGATGTCTGAGTTATCTGCATTTAACTAAACTCTCCATGTTTTTGATCAACACTGCCGTAGCAAGGTATTGAACTCACAAAACTTTCGATCTAGTCACTGGATCTAACCAACGCATTTATTCACTTCATGCTCATCTTTGAGGACACATGGCCCAGTGGATAAAGGCGTTGACTAGATCCAGTGACTAAACCCAAAGAGCGGTGAGTTCAATATCAGTCCACTGCTGTGGACTGGTATTGAACTCACAGCAAGTTTTTGTAAACTTTATAGTAGTGAACGAAAAACTTGAAAAGTTGAGTTAAAGGGAAATATCCGAAAGAGGCGTGGCACGTGGAAATAAAGGGTTCGGTTCGAAATCACAATTACCTGAAGAAGGCCAGAGCGTAAAACGGTCGAAACGTAGCGAAAATGGCAATGAAGATGAGGATATCAGTCCAAATAATGTAAATAATGCAAGTAAATATTTGGCAGTGTTTAAACGCTTTACTTAGAACACACTGCGTTGGTATTCAAATACTTCATTTTAGACAGATACATTTGTTAGTGTTTGAACCTCTGTATTTCTTCTTGCGCGACATTGTCCTTTCGAGCAAGATGAACACTGAGAATGAAAAATGGTTTTATTGCCATAATCGAAAACGAAATCGTCTCGATGCATTACAGTCTTCGACACCTAGACCTCATTACTCGGGTTGCTCTTACCATTAATTCACAAATAAGGAAAATGTCCTTTGAAATAAAGAAACGCAACGGACTGCTATGCAATATATCATCTCCTACATCTCTGACAGTGGATGATAAACAATTTTCTCAAAGTTGATAAAGTTATTTGAAGCGAAAGATATGGAATTCTACCGATGTATGCTGGGAATACATGAGAGTAATGAGAAAGGTTTAAGAAAAATAGGAACTACATGGAAACTACTGCTTGCACTCAGAAAGACGTATTTTGTAGATGCATAATGAGGAAAGAAAGAATTTAGCACTCTGAAGGCTAAAGAAGCAGAAGAAAAAGTGAGTGACCTATTTGAGTGAATAAAGAACACAAACTACAAAGTGAAAAGGCGCGGGAAAAAGGGAAGTTACAACGGACAGAAAAAAGATAGGATGTTGTGGAGAGTCATATCGTCCACATACAGAAAAGATATGGTACATTTTCTCTTTTACATGTGTGCTGCTTACTTCAGCTTACAGATATCCCATAAATATTTTATATCTATAATTTTGATCTTCTTCCAGAAGGATCAGTTGTTCTTTTATCACTGATTTTAAGAGAATATCAACTGGCCGAAAAATGTTTTAGGCACACACGATTTTAGCCCATGATCACATAGCAAATCTAAATAAAGTCAAATCAATATATACTGACTCTTAAATGAAAGCCTATTTTAGATATAAATAAAGCCTGTAAGTTTTATTGTCTTTTTTCTTTTATAGTTTTTCTTTATATTCTAATTATTTATCTTTTCACATAATGGCACCATTTTTCTTAGTGTGATTCCTTTGGCGATCAGAGAGACATTTTTTTCACTCATTATCAGCAGGCTGTGAATATTTCAAAAAGTCCGTATAATGCGAATTCCCCAATGAATTGTCCTTTCATAAAAAATGAATTCATTATTGTCATTTTCTTTACATCTGCTGTTTAGTTAGTCAGGTTTTCCTTTGCAATTTTTTAAATGAACCAAAAGAGAAAGGGAACGAGGAAATGTGCGTGGATGGTGGCGCAACGAGAAACACGGTTCGAAGCATTTATCTCCAGTTTCGTCTAAAGAAAAACAACTATGGTTAAAAGGTAAACATGGTTGTCTTCTTAACTATGTCTGTGTGTCTTGACATCTTCGCTGTTCTTCGACCAGTGTCTGCTAATCATAATCATTCTCAGATGCTTGCAGTGGCTCGGACCAACACAAGTGGTTTTCCTCAGAAATACTCACGAGGCCGGCCTCTTCAGTGACTGATACTGACATTTCAACATTTCTGCGTACAAAGCTTAATTATTCCTTTCGTCATTGCTGTGGTAGGGCGATCTTTTTCATTTCCAAAAAACATCTTTGCTAACCGTGATAAATTGTCATCTCTTACTGTAAATCGCAGGTAAATTTTGATTACTTTTAATTTACTGAAACTTTTCTCGGCTTTTCAAACAATCCCTAGTTTAGTAAGGAACAGTAACAATGTGATGTTTAGGCAAGTTTTTTTTTCCGAAAAATGTAATCGCAAAAGTCGCAGGTATTTTTTATCTTAATGTTTCTATTGCTAATCACCAATTCTCATTGCAGAATTGAGGCAAATCTCGTGAAACAATTTTCAATGTCACCCATTTTTTCATGTAATCGACTGCACTGGCCGTTTAAATTATCATTCACTGCATTCAAAAGAGATTCTGATTTTTAAAGTAATCCGTAAATTCCATTCCACTGCAACGGCTGTGAACAAAACATTGTTATCAAAAAGAGATGCAAGAAATTCTGACGAATACTTTCTTCATGTTTGCATTTCATCACAGAACTCTTAATCAAATAAGCGTATTTTTGCTGGCTTTTTCTTTTTTTGCAACGCGTTTGTAACTCAAACATTCGCTCAAGGCTGTTCTCTCCATCAATGTCACGCGTTGTCGACAGAGCAGAGGAATGGCCATTATGGTAATAGACTGTAAATTGCCATAATTTCAACAGTCGTAAGGTCGACTGCAACATCAGAAGACTGCATAAAACTGACTTACTTTTTTTCCAAATGACGATGCTCGGCACTACATTTACAAAAAGAAATCCAATCCATTGCCACAGTCGCTAATTCGCTCTCTCTTATCCAACCACTTTTCTCGCAGGTTGGCCTGTGCATTTCTACTATAAACGTGATAGCATACAGTGGTTTGACTGCATTTAATTGTGATTCTCAGCCTGTATCGTACAGTGTTTTCATTGAAGTGAGAACAACCTCTCATCGCGTCTTCCAGCGAAGAGTCAAGGCAAAGATCGATTGACTACCCCAAAGAATGTAACAGAAAAGCACCGATGAATGTATACTATTCGACAAAGATCCAAAGTATAGTGTTTTCGACTAGAATTTTTCTTACGGGTTCTTGTAAATTAAGGGTTGATAGATGTTATTTTATAGCACTTTGGTCTGAGAAGTGACACGTAAGGCGTTTGTTGAAGGAGGTGGTAGTATATCCGATATATCCGATATAGGTAATTGATTTGTGACAAGAAAAACGATCTTCTACTGAGCAGTGAAATTCATACATTATATTGGTCATCGCTAGTTTAGATTTGATGGAGTTATTTTTATTAGTGACAACAATGTTTGTATATATATATATATATATATATATATATATATATATATATATATATATATATATATATATATTAATACATGTTTCATTAAATAATATAGACAAGATCATCACTGTCTTGTCCATGTATTACTTAATATATTGTAATGTAATTGTCATATTTGATAATGGCGTATGTGAGCCGAAAGCTTAGATAGGATTAAAAAATATGTATCAATATGGTGATTTCCTTTCTTCTTTTAATGATTATGTTATTGAGCTTATCAGACGATATGGATAGAATTTACATAAAATGAATAGACAACACTTGTCTATATTATTTAATGAAACATGCATCAATGAAAAGATGCTGCCTAAATGCACACAATATATATATATATATATATATATATATATATATATATATATATATATATACAGTGCTGTTCGATAAAAGTGACTCACCTTATCCTTTGAATTTAGCTCAACTTTCGTTTCATCAGAGAAGAGAACATACTTCCAGTCTTCTACGGTGACATTTTTGTAATAGTGAGCCCATTCAAGTCTCATGGCTTTGTTGGCTTTGCCTATTAGCGGCTTAAAACTTCATGTACAAGATTTGTAGCCTTGTTCTAACAGCCACCGACGGACTGTTGAAGAGGCAAGACTAACACCTTGCTCTTCGCTTAGACTGGCTGCAATTTCTTGGCTAGTTGTAGTCCAATTCTTCGCAACTTCTCTCTTGATTACCCTGCCAGTTCTATCATCAATCTTTTTCTATCGTTCCCTTGTTTCCTTCTTTTTCCGGTGGAGTAATGGATAACGGCTTGGATTGAGGAATCGGAGAGCCGAGTTCGAATTCCAGTTGAATCCATTACATTCACTTACGTGCTAATACCCTTGGGAAAGGTGTGAATCCTCTTCTTCTCGCTCCAACTATGGGTAAATAGCAGTATGTGTGGGTGTCGGTATATACACATTTATGTGTATATATATTTGCACGGGTTTAACTTGCGTTGTTTGATCTTTCATGTATATGCGTGTAATTATGGATATCTGTCTGTATGTTTGATTCATGTACGTATATGTATGCATACGTAGGTATGTGTATGTAAGTAGGTAGTTGTATAGGTAAAAAGGAAAAAACAACGTCCATTCAAAAGAAAACTAATGACCCCTCATAATAATTTCTTTACCCCTCTCTTTCTATCTGTGTCTTTTTGACCTATCACCCTCCTACCGATTCCGTTGACAGGTCAAGTGTCGATCCCTGATTTTCCTCAAAAGAATTTGGGGAGGAAGGAGTCGAAGTGTCACGTCTAGCTCAACCATATCCCTCTACCCCCTCCTCACACCCCCAGCGATAACCTTGCTTCGTGGTCAGGCTCTTTGAATCACCATATACTCGCGTTTTGATTGGTCATTCGGAATTATGTTACAGCGTTCACCGCTAGCGAAGGACCGTTAAGGAATTTGGAATTGTTTTGTTTTTTTTAAACCATTTATTCTACATTCAACACCATCACTTGATAAGACACTGGATGTGTCGAAACGAAATGGCTATTTTTGTAGTGATTCTATAACATATTTATGTTATAATATTTAAATAAATGATTATATATATATATATATATATATATATATATATATATATATATATATATATATATATATATATAATTATTTATTTGAATATTACAACATAAATATGTTATAAAATCACGACAAAAGTAGCCATTTTGTTTCAACACTTCTAGTGTCTTATCAAGTGACGATGCAGAATACAGAATAAATGGTTTTAAAAGTTTCAAATTAATCAACGATCCTTAGCTAGGAGTAAACGCTGTTACATAAGCTAGAGTGACCAATCAAAATACAAGTATAGGGTGATTCGAAAAATTTGACAACTAAGCAAGGTTATCATAGATATTAAAAGATTTATAACATTTGAAATTAAAATTAAAAGTAAAAAATTAATATTACCTATTTAGAAATCTAAATCAAATCTCTATTAAGTTTTAAATTGTAGAATTACCAAGGAGAAAAAATATAAAAATATAAAAATAAAAATAAAAGATATATATGCTATTTAATTTGTATTTTCATTGAAATTATGTTGAAAGGGATGTTCAGAATCCCAGACAGAAATGTATACACTTTAGTTTCATTTCAACATGTTAGTCGCCTCTCACGCAAAATCATTCGAACACACGCATGTTAAGCGCTCAGACGTATTTAGATATATACACACACATACAAAAAATCAAACCACACATAGGCAAATGCACTTTACTTACACATACACATCAATACACACAGGCACATACATCTACATTCAATATGATCTAGACGGTCAGATGTCAAAGCTATTCGTGGCTTAATATGTTATTAAACGAATTTTAACTTGAAATATAACTAAACCGGTCAAATATACATAGATAAAATTTAAACAAATAAATATATATAAATATATATATATACATATATATATATATATATATATATATATATATATATATATATACATTTTTAAAAACATATAGTTTTCGACACATTACAGACAAAAGTAAATAACCACCTCCATATATAATTGTACACTCACACATACGCATATAAATCAACACATGCATTCGCATATACATATATATGCATAATAGGTACGCATATACAGACATACGCACATAAACATACATATAGATAAGCACATATAAATATATTGACCCATACGTCGACGCAGAAAAGTAAATAAAGCAAGTGAAGAAATATATACATAAAGATGCAACTATATACAAGTACATACATACATACATACACATACATATTTAGATGTACATACATACGCACGTATACATATATGCATATAAACTAAATATATACACAGACATTTACAAATACAAGTATATATATGAAAAATTAAACAAACGTAAGTTAAAACGATATGAATATAAAAATGCATATACACATCCGCTTGTACATATATATACACACATACATACGCAATTACACATACATATACACACATACATACATATATATATACACACATATATATCTACACACATACATATACATACACATACATACATACATACACACATACATACATACATATACACATACATACAAATATATATACGTACATACATACATATATATATATATATATATATATATACACGAATACACACATACATATACAAACACATATACATATATATATAAACATGTAGACACATGCATAGAAAAGGGAAAAGAAATAAGCATACATAGACAAGCTTATATTCTAATAATATTCCAACAACATTATGATAAAATATATTAAAAGTTTATAATAATTTAAGAAAAGAACAACGGTCTGTAAGCAATTAAAGGTTCCTTATCAACAAAAGTAGATTTTAGTTTGTATCTATGATACACTCCAAGACACTAAAGCATACATACAAATACACATACAATGACACACAAACATACAACCATATATACATAAATATCCAATCATATATAAATACCCATATATATTTATATATATATATATTTATATATATATATATTTATATATATATTTATATATATATATATATATATTTTTATATATATATATTTATATATATTTATATATATATATATATTTATATATATATATATTTATATATATATATATTTATATATATATATATATTTATATATATATGTATTTATATATATATATATATTTATATATATATGTATTTATATATATTTATATATATATATTTATATATATTTATATATATATATTTATATATATATATATTTATATCTATATATATATATATATATATATATTCATATTTATATATATATATTTATATTTATATATATATATATATTTATATATAGATAAGGGGTTTTGGTACGAGGGCTGGTGGATATACATATATATATATATATATATATATATATAGTGATTTTCCAAGCGTTGCTTAGATGTGGCACAATTCCGAAAGTATGGGGCACCCAGTGAGGATCGAACTCACTACTCAGTCGTAATTGTTCTCACGAGACAAGCTTGCTAACCGCTAAAACAATAACGACTACGCTTGAAAAATCACCATATATATATATATATACTTATATATATATATATATATATATATATATATATATATATATATATATATATATATATATATATATATATATATATATATATAGCCACCAGCCCTCGTACCAAAACCCCTTATGTATATTGTATGCTCCACATGGTAAGGTCCTGGGGAGGTCAAACTCCGTGATAATATAACATGCAGTTCTCACAAACACCTAACGCGCGGCACACATTGCACCTGTATGGGTTGTTTTGATGGACAGAGTGTGCTTTGTGCCTCACAAGTAACAGACAATTTCAATCAAATCTAAGTGCAGGTTGATCAGTAGCTGGATGGCTAATAGTTCAATACAAATACGTGCAGGATAGAAATCCCATGCCGAGGAAGAGAAGTATTTAGCTTGAAGTTCACACATGGGTGGTGAGAGTTAGATGGCAGTTGTGCAGCACCAAATCGAACATTGGTACACTTCATGTCCTTTCCTCATAACAAAGCAGCCCTATTTAGGGATGGCACTGCTTTCCTCTTATGAGGAAGGGTCAATAAAAGGCAAACTAAAAATTGCATATCTGGGCATGACCCTGTCATAAGGTGCGTATGGCTGGGTATCCATATTGCGCACCCGAAATTTCCGAAAATCAAAACTTAATGAAACAAACATGTTCATAGCATCTTGGAATGTAAGGACTCGTCAGGACAATAAGAAAAACCCTGAACGCAGAACAGCCATTATTGCACGAGTACTTAAACAGAACAACATCAGTATTGCTTCTCTATCAGAAACCAGACTTCTAGACAGAGGGCAACAAAAAGAAGTGGAAGGTGGCTACACTTTCTTCTGGGTAGGACTACCTGAATCTGTGAAAAGAGAATCTGGCGTAAGATTTGCTATCAGAAACGATCTTGTGTCACGACTGGAAACACTTCCAGTTGGTATTTCTGACATGCTAATGTCTCTTTGCTTACCTATCGGTAGGAATAAGCACGCCACTTTGCTTAATTGTTATGCTCCTACTATGGACTCTACTGAGGAAGTAAAAGAATTCTTTTACTGCGATCGTCATGAACTTCTAAGGTGGACGTTATTTCGTGACAAATTTTATGTGATGGGGACTTCAATGCTCGTGTTGGATGTGACACACTATCCTGGGGTAAAGTCGTTGGAAAACATGGCGTCGGTAAATCAAATTCTAATATATATCCATTGACCAATGGGGTATTGCTGCTGTTTTTTTGCAGTGAATTCGCTCTTGTAATCACCAACTAGTTTCGAAACTACATGGCAACATTCTAGATCAGGGTACGAACATCTCATAGACTACATCATCGTTCGTGGTCGTGATCGCCACGATATAAATGTTTCGCGATCACTAGCAATCGGTCAATGTTGGTCAGATCACAAAATTGTTTGCTCGCATACAGCAATGCATTTGAAGAATTCTGTTAGAAATAATCGAGCAAAACCACCAAAGGCAGACATAATAAAGATGAAATACAGGGAAACATTAGACTCTTTCCAAACATTGTGTGACTCAAAACTTTCATCTCTTGATGTAGGTAATGAAGTTGAATCGGAATGGTCTGCCTTACAAAACATACAGTATGACTCGGCAAAAGAAACACTCGGGCATGTTCAGTGAAAACATCAAGACTGGTTTGATTCGATCCTGAAATTAAATCTCTAATTGAAAACATGCATAAATGTCATCAGGTCTGGATGGCAGACAAAGCATGCCTATCAAAGAAACGGGCCTTTAAATCAGCCATGGAAAGCCTCAAGCAAAATTGAGGGAGATGAAGGAGGGCTGGTGGACAGCAAAGGCTAAAACTTTGCAGGAGGCTGCTGACAAATGTGACTTCAAATCATTCTACCAAAACTTGAAGGGTGTTTTTGGTCCCATTTCCAGCGGTCTATCACCAATCTTTTCTTCAGATAACAATCTTTTGACAGAAAAGGCCACATTATCAAACATTGGGCAGAACACGATCCTAAATCAGGATTAGTCTGTTGATGCTGAAGTAATAAACAATCTTCCTCAGAGATTTGTTGTACAAAGCCTTTCTACTAACCCTTCAACCTTCGAGCTCAAAAAAGCCATCGAACAGGTTCAGAATGGAAAAGCCCCACGGTGAAGATGGAATTCCAGCTGAAATATATAAATGTGGCATCAATCTTTTGATACGCAAAATTTGTGAATTTTTCAACCTTGTGTGGGAAAAGGGAGAAGTGCCGCAGCAATATAAGGATGCTTCCATTGTCCCTTTGTATAAAGCGCAAAGGGAACAGGCGTGAATGTAACCACCGTAGAGGAATATCTCTTCTTTCAGTTACTGACACAATCCTTGCTCGTATCATCCTAGTGAATTTGTCTCAGAATCAGCATTACCAGTGACCCAGTGCGGTTTTCGATCCAGTAGAGGAACCGTGGTTTCATCTTTAGTCTCCGGCAAGATCAGGAGAAGGCACGAGAACAAAACAAGGATCTATTTGTTGTTTTTGTAGACTTCACAAAGGCTTTCGATACTGTATCACGAACTGCTCTTTGGAAAGATTTGTCAAAAATAGGTATTCCAGAAAAATACTCCATAATATTATCTCCTTTCATAAAGGAATGAAAGCTTTTGTAAGGTCGGGAAGTGGGCAATCGGATGCCTTTTTCGTCTCCAACGGTACAAAGCAAATTCTTGCTCCTCTTCTCCTTGCACTTTTCTGCTATGCTTGAAAAAGCATTTTCTGACTTAAGTGAAGGAGTCAATAATGAATTTAAAACAAGTGGTGGTCTATACAATCAGCAACGTGTTAAAGCACAATCGAAACTTGGTCTGCAGCTGCTACACGATCTTCTTTTTGTAGATAATGCCGCTCTATTAGCATACAGTCTAGAAGACATTCAAACTATCCTTGGTAAATTCTCTGAAACAGCGAAAGCATTTGGGCTCACTATCAACATAAAGAAGAGTGAGCTAATGTACCAGCCAGTACCAGGCAATCCATCTCTCACAAATACTTCCGTATTCATTGAAGGTACGGCATTAAAAACTGTTAAGGCGTTCACATATCTTGGATCCACAGTCTCCAGAAATCCAATCCAGAATAACCAGCCAGCACAGCATTCGGTAAACTTAAACATAGGTTATGAAACACCAAAACCATGTCTCTCAGAGTAAAGATCGATATATACAGATCAGTCAACCCTTCTCCTTGGTGCTGAAACCAGGACCCTGAATAGCAAGTACATAAACAAACTTGACGCTTTTCACAGGCTCTGTCTTCGTGTCATGTCTGATATAAAATGGGATGACAAGGTCAAGAATAGTACAATACTGAAGAAATGAAACAATATCACAGGCATTGAAACCATTCGAGCAAAGATACAATTTAGGTGGGCTGGTCATTTTGCGAGAATGGATGAGCATAGGCTTCCAAAAAAGGTGCTGTATGGACAACTACCAAACTCCAAGCGTTCAGTTGGACGCTCACTCTTACTCTACAAAGACAAAGTGAAAGACAACTTGAAACATCTCAACTTTGAACTGAAAACCAGGAAAGCCTTAGTATCAAACTGAAAGGCGTGGCATAAGACATGCATGTCTCATTTATTAAAGGGTTTTGAAGACAGTAGACTGAAGCACTGTGATCAGCTTCGTTAAGCTCTGAAGCAGAAACGCCATCAAAATCCTGCTTTAACAAATTTCATCTGTCAGTGTGGCTTTGTCGCCTACAGCAAAGCTGGGCTAGTATTACACTTGAGAAAGCACAAATGAAGTATGTCTTTCCTTTACCTGATTTTCTCCAAAATAGTCTCTGCTAGTATGCATAAGGATAAAACGAAAAGAAACATCGAATGCTGAATCTCATTTATAGTTTGCGATAGAAGAGTCCACCATGTTTCATTTTTTGCTTCAAAACACGGTCAAGATATTATGTCCATGTTTTATAAAACATTCATATAACAAACTATTTCTAATTCTAACAGTTGAAATATAATCCTTGAGAATGACTAAATGTATAGCCGAAAGCGCTCGGATAAAAAGAAAAGTCGGACAGTTTTTATATAATTTATCATCCGAAAAGAAAAACATTATTAGATCGTACGAGAAATTATATAAAAAACTAAATAAAAGCACCTTGTCAGTCGTTTTTAATGAAATATGCATGAAAGAAGGATTGCTGCCTAAATACACAAATACATACATACATATATATATATATATATATATATATATATATATATATATATATATATATATATATATATAAGGTGGATTAAAATAATTTTATTCTTGTAAACCAATTATAATGACAAATGCATCATCAGATTATGTCAACATTGTTCGAAAACAATTATTCGAAAAACATTCGAATTTTAAATTAGATTAAAATTAATCAAAAGGACAATTATACTAAATGATAATTATTCGAAATGCAAAATTCTTTATTGTAATAAAAATGAAAAAATTAAAATGATTAAGATTATTACCTTTCATAATGAAAACTAGATTCAAGATTTCATCGGAAACCTTTTCTCATCAAAAGCTACGTAAACTGATTTCAAAGATCTCGTATAGCCTTCTGATAAATGTCAAAAGTCATTGCAAATAATGGTAATTATACACTTAAATAAAATGTAAAGGTAAGAATAAAGTTTATATACAAAAACGGAAAGAATTTATGACTTAATCTAATACGTTTCCCTGTTGAAGATGAAGGATTTGTAAATCAATTCTATTTCTTTCTTTAGTAAAATGTGTAAAGAAAGTCGAGCCGACATCACTCTTGTATAAATATGTATTTATGAACGTTTTCGACGTTTTTGGCGTGGCAGGTGTTTCTCATTCGGCTGTTGAATCTTTCAAAACACAATATTTTACTGCTTTTTACAGACTCAACTTCATCTTTTTCCTCTTTATTGAGTGTCCAACTTTTAAAGAATGAATAAGCAAATTATTTTTGCGGTCAGAAGTTGGGGAATAGTTTAGTGCCCTCGACACAAATACCACCTGGACGTTTCAGTAAATGAGGCAGAAAATATGTAACGGCGGGTAGGTGGGGTCTGCACTCTCTATCTCATTCTGAATGCTAAATTGTATCAAACGATTTGGTGCTGTCAACAACGCGTGTGCATGGCATCAGTCGTTATTGTATGGCTGACGATTATTCTGTACCATACTCTGATTCATTTTTTAAAATTAGCTAATATAAAATTTCAAGTAACCCTGTTTTCATCCCTCATATATATATATATATATATATATATATATATATATATATATATATATATATATAGCATAATAAGAAGCCACGTATACTTTTTTTTTAGATATAGTTTTTTAAAAAAAACTTTTTAAACAACATCTAAAATATTATCGTTAGATTTACGTTAGAAATATTCAAACACAGTTGCATTCCACATCACGTGACGTCCGCGTCTCGCGACGGGCACTACTTGAAAACAAACTTCTGAATACAGTTATTTAATTTATTTCTGACGAAAGATCGGGGCAGATCTGAAATATCAAATATATATATATATATATATATATATATACTTTCACAAAAAAGAACATTCAATTTCTTTTTAATTTGCAACTTTTAAGTTGTTTTCTCCATATTATATATATATATATATATATATCAGTTTAAAAGCCATCCTATCTAGCGGCATTTAAGCTAGCTCCTGTGGAGGGCTCTTGATTAGGCTTTCATTACAAGGAGTAGATGTGATAGGCAACAATAAACTATAAAAGAACTCAAAATTGATTGCTGCATTTAAGTGTTACATTAATATTTAAGCTTACCTTTTAAAAGTTCAACCATAAATCGCCTGCCGACACTTACTTTAAAGACAGTTTGATGTACGTAGGTCCTAATTTTCCATACAGACAATTATTTTTCTCATGGATGATTTTCGCTAGATTTCGCAATTAATTTTGATTATTCCCAAATTTATTTCCAAGTTATAAAAATTGTTATCGTACAAAAATTTCGTCGTAAAAAATATCAGATAAAAAAATCGCTGAAAACAATCGCAATAATGAAAACTTGGAAATCCAAATTTTCCCGGAATGTTTTTAATTTGCTCGTGGAGTCGGCCTGATTCCAAAATGGTATGGCATGTTGGTCTACGGCCTGCAGGAGTAAAGTTTAAAAAGTGTACACACTGACATTTGCATCTATTATATCGATATATCAGTGTATATCTACGCCTAGAAATTCCGTCGATCAGTTTATTACTGAAGGACAACACACTTCTAAGGCAAAAGTAGATATTTGCAAATAAGCTGCTTAATATCCTGAAATAGAGCATTAATAGCAAATAAATGATCAACATATTCAGAGGCTTATCTCCTGACTAAGAATTTCGCACATCATATGAAAATTTATCAAATAATTTTGTTAACATATCCCATAACTTAAAATAACATTAACTTTTCACATCGCCAAAATGTTAAATTTGTTCAATCTTAGGGATCTTATTACATGACATAATCTAATCTGAATTTATCTAATACATATAATCGAACCATTTCAGATCACGCTATTTTATATAATATCGTACTTATGATGATTATTATCATCATACCTATGCTGCTATATTGTCACGGAAGCCATATTGTCTTGATAGCAGACATTTGCAAGCCTCTTTATTGTCCAGTGAAAATGTTCCTGCCATTAATACATGTCTCAGTGTATACTGATTTCACTAAACCCCACAAATGTCCCTGGTGAGAAGAATAGTTCATGATAGCATATAGCAGGTAGAAATGGAAAATCCTGGCATGTTTTTACATTTATTTGAATAATCTTATCCATTCCTCTTTATTTCATTGTGTCGTGCTAAGCAATTATTAGTATTTATAAAACTACCATTCGTTTATATATCGATTTGTGTGGTGTTTCTGCTATGTATTTAGAGATTCTTGATAAAATACGAAGAAGAATCTGCAATGTTATTGGTCCTGACTTGGCATATCGGCTTCAGTCACTTTCCCGCCGCCGTAACGTGTGCCTCTTCTATAAATATTTTCGTGGTAATTGTTCTAATGAGATTTCTGTTATGGTACCTGGACTCTATGAATTTAAGCATGGTCCCATCATTTTACAGTCGAAATGTAACCGCAAGTTCTATGCTAATAGTTTCTTCCCTCGCACTTCTCACCTGCGGAACTCTCTTCCGGCTTCTTGCTTCCCAGTCAACATTGATCTTTAAAAATTTAAATGTAATGTCAGTAATTAACTCTTTTCTTCTTAATTCACGTTATTTTATTGTTCTCACTCAGTATCCCCTTGGTTTCTTAGTGGCTTTATTGCCTTGCTTGGGGTTAATTGATTAAAAAAACATTTCTCCTCTTAAAGTTAGTTTATGTCTGAGAGAGCAAAATTAAAACCTCATTCAATTCATAGAATTATTCAATCACAATAAAGAAATAATAATAAAGAAATAAAAAGCACTTAAATATTCGGTATTCTTAAACTGGGAAAAAAGTTTATTTTCTCATACGAATGACGAATTTAAGTTTTTTCAAGGGCGTGGCAAAATGTGTGAGATGAAAATCTCATTTATGATTTAGCGATAAATGTTTGAAAGATGTTGAGGAGAATATATAACCACATAAAATCATTTTACTACTTCCTTAGAAGATTTAATATTTCAGCCACGAACAAATTTTTAAGTACGTCGTGTCAATTACGTTACAGATTATAAAATTGGGATTAGAGATTTAATCCATAAATTTAAACAGAGATTATCCACAAATCCAAAAATATATTAATCAAAAACTTTTTTCTGTATATTTTCAATATATAATAATTAAGAAAAAATATATGAATAAGGAATTTTTTACCGAATAAATATTTTAGGTTTTCTTAATCAAACTGTTTAAGAACTTAAGTAAGATGAGAACTTAAATTAATCTAGCCTCGTTTGAAAACAGGTTAGATCCACATTTTATTCACTTTACCTATTTTGTTGCCGAATTCCAAGAGTTTCAGTTTAACTTCGAAAATTCGTTGTTTTTTATGAAACGGGTTAATTCCGAATAGAAAATTCCTGTCCCTCTCGGGATATCACGCTGTAGTGTGTAACCATGTTTTATTCTGGTCATAAGCATAAATTATCTCAACAAAACGAAGGAATAATATGCATTTAAGCGAAAAACATCCAAGAAAAAATGCCTGCCAAGTTATAATTGACAATTATTACGGGTCTTGACAGTATCAAACATTGTCTCCGTTGAAATAATTTATTTAGTCGAATTTCAGCTAAAAATTGACGGCAAATGAAATACAGAAATTTTGGTGTGCTTCTGAAACTGCATCGGTATTCTTGAACTAGGAAAAAAAGTTTATTTTCTTATACGAATGACGAATTTCACTTTTTTTTCAAGTATGCGGTAATTTGTGAGATGAAAACCTCATTTATGATTTAGCGATAAATATATTGGAAAAAATATAAAATATTCAGCAGCAATTAAGTTATTGGAAACAATCCAAATGAAAAAAATATATATAATCATTTTATGCAATATTTGGGTGTTTAGTAAGCTTTTTTGGAAGTTTATCGGACCGAGAACTTTTCAACACTCTGTTGAATGTTTTGTGCAATTTGTTTGATGTCTGGAAGCGTTTGTCGATGAGTTTTATGAATATTTAATCTATATTCATTTTGACATTTGTATGGCGGCTTGAATATAGAATGATTCTGTTTCTATTGCATTGTTTGGTTCTCTCTTTCTTGAATGGGAATTTTCTCGAAAAAAAACCTGTTATTTAAAGCTGTTTCATAATCGACAAACATAATATTCACACCACATGGAATCAAACAATACAGCAGGAAAAAAACATCATCCAGTTCAACCCACTGGACAATAAAACCGGAAGCGAAAGATGAATATAGATTAAATGTTCATCAAATTCATCGACAAACACTTCCCAAAATCAAGTGAACTGCACAAAATATTCAACTTAGCTGCATTGAAAATATACTGTGAACAATAAAAAAAACACATGGAAAAAAATCACTTGGACACCGACAAACAAGCCCCACCATAACTGCAATAATTTGCAAACGTTCACTAAACGTTAACTGCTTATAAATCAATGTCATATATCAAGTCACTGTTAAATCCAACAGAAATCCAGAAAACAGATACAAGAATAGGTTCTTTGGAAACAGAAAAGCTTTGAACACAAAACGTCATTTTTAAAAAAAATACGCACATCGAACACTCACAAAACAAATAAGTAACATCAAAAAATAACACCAAACACACCAATAATAACTTGGTAAATAAGAAAAACAGCACCTACTTACAAGACTTGATAGTATATAGCCTTAGCCTAGAGGTGAAATATTTCCCAACCTACTGTCTAACATTTAACTGAAATATAAGACTATTTATGTAAATCATTTTCAATGCTTGATTTCAATATTTTTACATCTCAAGAATAAAAGACCGTTTCTGTCATTTGTTTTATCATTTCACATCATGTAAGGGGTTACTAATTACGAAAGAACACGTGTAAAAGAAAAACGTAATTATTGAAAGAGGACAATAAAAGAACAGGTATTAAGTAGACAAAAGATAACGACTAACATTGCATTTACATTTTTAAATACTAAAGATGATTAGAAAGCAAGAGGTTGAGAAAGTGTTACACAAGCGAAAAGTGCGAGGGAAGAAACAATTAGCATAGAACTTACGGTTGCATCTAGTGATTTCAACTGTAAAAGGATGGAATCCTCCCGCCAATCTGGTAGCACGCTTCAATTCATAGAGTCTAGATACCAAAGAGGAAAGCTCATCAGAACTATTGCAATTAAATATTTATTGAAAGAAGCGGCATTATGGCGGTTGGAAATTTCATTAGGGAAGCGAATTCTGTAAGTTGTTATGTTTTTTGTATATTGAAATCGGAAATATCAATCTTAATTAATTCAGGATCTTAAATGGAAATATTTTGGATGAGCGACTGATTTTAATTTTAATAACCGGATATAAAAGGCAAAACATATATTGCAACATAACGTTATGACACTGTCTCAAAAGAACATGACTTAAGACATGTCACAACTTTGGTTTCTGGTTATGGTTAAAAGTATATACAAAAATCACTGGAAGAAATTTTAAGTAGAATAAGTAATATTTTAATGTGTTTTGTAACGAAATAATATTTTGTTCATAAAACAAGTTTGAAATTAATTAATACCAATTAAATTATACTTTTTTATTTGAATGAATAATGTTTTTTGTTTTGTAATATTTTATTATCTAGACTATGTAATCCGTACTAAATAATAATTAGTAATAATAATTAGTAATAATAATTAATAATAATTAGTAATAATAATCAATAATAATTAGTAATAATAAGTAGAACTAGTTGTCATTTAGCCTTGTTGAAAATATTCTCGAGAAATTTATTTATTAATAAAGTATTTTAATTCACTTAATTCTGTGTAGAAGTAATTTTTAAAATGAAATAAATTTTTATTTTAATGAAGTAAATGTTATTAGGTGGGTGCAAAAATAATGTCGTTTTCTCACATGAATTTGAACGTCAAAAAACGACATTATTTTTGCGCCAACCTAATATTAAAAACATAATTTATTACGTTGTTAGCCTTTACACATGAAAATGTAATGTAGTCTTTTTGTTGCCGTTTTTACATTAAAAAGAATCGAGAGCTTCGCAGATGGACCCTTCAAGAATCATTCCTGTTCACTCGTCAGAGGTATAGGCAACTTAATGCTTATACTTCTGATTTTTCTTTTTGTGCAAGTTTTGAGTTTTTTGTTGTTGTTTTCCCTCCGCGTATGTGTGTTCGAGCGCATGCGCCCATACGCCCCCTGCTACGCGTATCTGCATACGTGTAGAATGTCGTGGTTATTTATACTTTTCGTCTTTTTTTTATTTTACACACATTCCTTATAGTTTTTTATTTTCTCTCTTTTTCTCCTCTTTCTCATTTCTTTCAATTGTAGCCATTTTGACTTTGTAAATTTTGGCCCAGAATATATAAAGATGGTCAAATGTAAGATACAATGTTCGATACTTTACAAAAGTGGAAAATCAAATAACGAAATATTTAGAGATAAAAAGAAAATTAAGGAAAGGAGAATAAAAGAAAGCAAAATTCTTTTAACTTTTCAGAACCTATGCAAAGTAATTAATCATTTTTAGGCATTATTATTCTTTGGAGCCGTAGAGAAAGTTGGGAAATTTACTTCACAAGGGAATTCGTGTTTTCTTATTTTGAATATCGTTGTTTTGTTTTGTTTTACTCTTTTTAGGAGGGTCTGTCTCAAATTGTTCTTGTAATATTAGTGTTCGATGATCGATCTCACTTTTGAATATTCATTATTAATTTTGTCGCATTTAATAAAACTCTTCCCTGAGGCAATGAAAAACGTAAAAAATATCATGTATGTATGCATGTGAATAATGTCTGCGAGTTTGCGTGTGTGTATGTATGTGTGATGTATGCGCGTGTGGATGTGTATTTGAGTGCACGTGTGTGTATTCAGGAAGCTTCGCTCTATAAGATAAAATTTACAGAAATATCAATAAAATAATTCAATCAATTTTGATTATAATATTATTATGACGACAATAACAAAATTCAAAATTATAATATTTTTATAATTCTACAAATGTATTTAATACCTATTGTTTATTAATTTAAACTCAAAACTGTAGTTTTAATTCGAGCGACTGCCAAAAATCCTTAGTGGGGGTTAATCCACAGTTTCTTTTGCATTCCAACGCTTAGCTACGAACAGATCTGTGGCAAAGGCAATCCCTGATATAGCCGACATCATTTCTTTCTTCCTTGCTGAGTTGTTGGAACACAGCAAACGCACCTCCCATCAATTGAAGTGGCAGAATGATAGCAATGTTCTTCACACTGATCAGAAACTAGTTCGACCTTTTCGAACTACTGAATAATAGTGAGACCACAGTCTGAACCATCAAATTAGTTTCAGGTCAAACTTGCCGTCAGCCATGAATGACGACATAGCTTGTTGTTTAAATTCGAGCAACTGGCAAAAATTCTTAGTGGGGGTTAATCGTGTGTGACAAAGGTTCTCCAGGCAAACCACTCATTTTTTTCTCATAGTCTTGTTTACAAATCACAATCGGTGAGACTAAAGCAAAACTTCACACACAAAAGCACAACTACCCAACTTGTATGCATCTCCTCAGCATTCCTCACAAAACCTCTAAGCTACAAAAACAAGTTGTTCTTAAAAGGTAAGTGATAACTGGAAAAACCCAGATGTAAATGGTGTTGACAAACATGTCCGCATGTGATCCAAGGCCTCTTTTGCATCTGATTACTGCGTAGTGTAAAAACTTCACACACAAAAACACAACCACTCGACTCGTTAGCTTCTCGTCAGCGTTCTTCCCTAGTCTCGCAAAATCTCTAAGCTACGAGAACGAGTGGTTTTCAAATGGCTGCTTTTGGATCGGCCACATTTTTCTCACCTATTTTGCACGCGAGACACGTACAAGCCTTGTTGTCCTGGGAGGTAAGTCGTTTTCCCTTCTACAAAACGAACAATACATATTGAAAATTGCAGATTCTTTATTGTATGTTATCAAGAATATCAATACAAATACACAGCTGAAGATCCAAGCGAGATGTGACAGTAATATTCAATGCATAGACGACTGGTAGATTTATGAATCTGTAAGATAGTGAGAGAAAAAAATTATCTAGCACAACACAGAGAACTAATCTTTCTAGCAGCAGAACTAGGTACTGATTTCCACTTTACATCAACGGAAAACGTCAGCTAGAGAAGACGCAATGAGTCGCTCTTATGGATATTCGCAATAGCCGTGATGCTGGAATTAAAAAAAGATTGTCGTTTTGGAAGTCCTAAAGTTTCTTGCCTTCGTTAACAACAGAATGTAGGGCATTTTTTACATAAGCTGCTAATGTGACTTTATTGAACTGATCTGACTTACCATAAAGACAAGAGTAAATAGTTGTGCCATCAGCATAGATACTGATTGATGGCATCGTGAAGATCGTTGATGAAAATTCCGAATAAACTTGTTTCAAGAATATGGCATTAATGCAAAGATTCTGTGTGGTTGTTCAAAAGAGCCTTCATTTCGCAATTTAATAAGAAAGATTGGATCAAATCACAAAAGAAATACCATAATCTTTCAATTTCTGAAGACCAGGATGGTAATCCTGTCAAACGGTTTAGAGATACACAAAGCAACAGCCTGGGCTTCAGTATTCTTATCTAAAACTAGATATGGAAGGTAAACTCTTTCAGCAATAACTGTTAACACATCAGCAGTTGATCAGAGAAGAGCCTGAACGAAGATCTTGCGAGGTGAGATGCTTAACCAATTTGGAGTTGATTAGAGTCGCTAGTACTTTATCAAAAAGAGGTTAGAAGGTTTAAAAGCCGGTAATTGGAAGGATCGGATGTTTCGCCTGAATTCTTAAAGTCTGAAACTACGAAAGAGGATTACCAACAAGCAGGAAAGCAAAAAGCATAATGGTATTTATTTTCGATTGAAAAGTGGACAGAAATCATTTCAAGAGGACATTTTCTATTGCAAGAATGCTCACAAATCCACATGTTGGAAATCGATTTGACTAATAATATAAGAAACCATAAAATGTATATCAAACAGAAAATATTCA
>OZ038483.1:1352500-1442500 GCA_964036315.1 Acanthosepion esculentum | reverse complement strand
CTGGATGCGCGACAACTTAGACGCAAAGTTGTTTGAATGGATTTTTGTTCCCGAAATATAAGTTACATATATATATATATATATATATATATATATATATATATATATATAATATATATATATATATGCGTGCGTGTTTGTGTGTGTGTTTCCAAATTAGCGACTATATGCCCACATACATTAATTCTCTTATTTTCCCTCTCCAAATCTATTCCGCTTTCTTTCCTTAAAACCCCTCATTCCATCTCTTATTTCTTACATCTTTACTTCTCTCTTTTTCGTTTCCGGTTAGATGACCTATTAAATAGGTCAATATCTGGTCCTTACCCACTTCCTTACTATTAATATTGTAATAAAAATAAATTTAAAATCATTCCTATCTCTTCCTTCCCTCTCTAATTTCGACCATGTCTATCACACTCTTTCTCTCTCTCTCTCTCTCTCTCTCTCTCTCGCTCTCTCGTCACTCTCTGTATAAACTTACATCAACTTTCTTCTCTTGATTCCGTTGATTTTATACAATCTCCTCATACTTTTCTCAGACGACTTTACACGTAGTTGTTACTCTTTTCTGGTTTTTAAATATGATCCCCCCCTCTCCTAGTGATTTTTCCGGCAGGTGGGATAAAGTATCCCCCGCTTCCCAAATTCAAAGCTGCTTTCCTCGTGTCATTTAACTGTTATGCCGCAGATTTGAACTGTGAACATCATGATTTTCAATCTGAAGTTTTTAACACAAAGCTTTCAAACTGAACTCACCTTTCCCGAAATGTTTTGCAACATAGTCTGCTACAAAACTCTTATATTTCCAGCAAATTTGTCACCTACCATTGTCAAAACGCATGAACCAGGAGTTGGCGCCATGATCCTCCTCCAATATAAATAAATAATTAGTCAAATTGGTAATTAAAGCGGGAAAAGCAATAAATTTGTGGGGAAAAAACTCAACTTGAAAAAGTCGAAGAATAAAGATTCGGAAGATTTTGTTCAAAGATTTTTTTAATCCATTCACCCCCAAGCAAGGTAACAAAGCCACTAAGCCGCGGGGTGGTTAGTGTCCATGAAACAATATAATAAAAAGATAAACATTATTAAGGACAGAGAAGAATAAAAGAATAAGTATCAAGAAAACAGAAGATAACATTTTATATTGAATTAAAAAAAAATGTTTAATATCAAAGAGTTCCACAAGCGAGAAATGCGATATAGAGAAATTTTTTAATATAGGACTTGCAGTTACATCTAGAGTCATTTCAAGTGTAAAATTATAAAGTCTTGCTACCAATCTAGTATGGTTAGTTATTTCAGGAATATTTTTCTTACAAACATCGATAGAAGCCTGCCTAAAAGCCGAGGTGGCTTATATAATTCCAGTTGGTATCAATGGTAGTTGCCTGTTAAACACTACCGTTTCAAGAATAATTTTCAGGGAAGGTAGATGTCAAGTGATACTCAGTTTTTTGACACCAGAAGCAATGAATGATTGTCATAATCTTCGTCTCTATATTTCACCTATTCAGTCCATCTTAATAAATGTGTTAAATCTGAGATAGTTTCGGTATTCCAACTCATGAAGCCAAAATATTGATAGCCGATTTCTAAAAGAGTCTTTGCTTGCAAGATTTCTCTCGCCTGTAAACTAAACTCGAAAATATAAAGATAAAAGTGATTTTAAAAAATGGCTGAGATATAAAGAGAAAAAGGAACAGAGAGCAAAACTTAAATAAAGCAAAAAATTTACGGGAACAAAAAATAAGAATTTATATTAAAACGTGGACGTTACCTATGACCCGTTAGATTGTCGTGTTGTCAGATCAATTAATTCAAATTTATGTCTTCTCTCGGGGAATTGAGGGGGGTATTTGGTAGTACCGATCTCCTCTCCAAAGAATACGGGTTTCTTTGTACCAGAATCAATGAACGATCTTTTATGATCTCTTATCGAACGCCCGAGATGGACTACCTTAGAAGAATAAAGGGAATTGTCCCCCTATTTACCCAGAGCTAGCAGGGAAGAAGCGAGTTCATGCTTTCCTAGGGGTATTAGTGTAACACAAACTGTCCCCGCTGGAATTGGAACTCTCTTTGTCGATTCTATTATCAGTTACTGTGTCGCTTCAACAAATATAACGATGGTCATAATCCGTTGATAAGATCCCCCAAAACTAAGTTACCAACTTATGAGTTTCAAATTCATTTTTCTGCGGATTGCTCAGAAAGTATTATGAAGCAAATTAGATTTAATTCCTGGTCCATTAATTACACTTAATTAATTATCGATAAAATTAATATAAGTAAATTATGAATCCATCACAGAAGGAAATAGAACTATAATTTTCAGACATTTTTTTTCAAAAGTGTTTTGTGGACGAATAAATTAGTTTATTTATTTTTCCATAATACTGAATATTCTACCAACAGTGACACGTTAAAATACTTCATCAATGTCAGAAAGTGTGGGAATTATAGATCAGCTATAAAAATGGATATGTCTAAAAGGAATGTTGATGAGTAAGTGATGACTAACAGTTGGTGTCGTCTGTATTGAGTCACCAATTTCATTCCTGTTGTCTATTGTTTAAGTTCAACACCAGTTTGCGGCCATTTCACGTTAAGCAACGTCGGACTTGGTCAGTAACTAGATGGCTAACTGCTTGAGAATACCAGGTGTTGTAAGCTTGGACATGCGAGTGGCGTAATGAATAATGGCTCGGGATTGTTAATCGGAGAGCCGAGTTCCAATCCCAGTGGGTTCATTATATTTACTTACGCGCAATTACTTTTGGGAAATATGATTTTCTAAGCGTAGCTTAGATGTGACATAAGGTCGAAAATATGGGGTACCCAGTGAGGATCGAAGTCACTGTTCAGTCGTAATTGATCTAGCAAGACAAGCTTGCTACTCATTACACCTCGTTGCGGTGCCCCCTCTTGGGAAAGGTATGAATGCACATCTTCTCCACACCTCAACTATGAATTAGTTGAACTTGTATCAGTAAAGTATTATCTTCAAAAATTTCTTAATATCTAAAAATATTTTCTTTAAATAACCTGAAAAGGGTTGGTGAGCCTTAAAAAAATAAATCAGTCAATTAAAATCAAGATAACAAATGACAAAAAAATTCGTTTTAATTGATTTACTATCAAGATTCATTTTCATAAAGTTGTAATTCCTGTGTTGAGTTTTACTTGAAATTAATTCAAATAGATACTTTTAAATGTTTTATTTTGATACACTTCAATTAATATAAGCAGCGGAAATTCAAATTAGTGCACTTTTTTCTATCGCACTTCTTGCTTGTGGAACTCTTTGATCTTCAAAAATTGTAAAAAATAATTCAAATTCTTCTGTCTTCTAAATATTTATTCTTTCATTCTTCTCGGCCCTTAATAATGTTTCTCTTTTCATTATATTTTTTCACACACAGTAACCGCCCCGCATCTTAGTGGCTTTGTTACCTTGCTTGGGGTGAAAGGATTAAAAAAATCTTTGATCAAAATTTTCCGAAGCTTTATTCTTCGACTTTTTCAAGTTCAGTTTTTTTCCCGCAAATTTATCGCTTTTCCCGCTTTAATTACTCACTTGACTGATTATTTATTTATATTGGAGGAGGATCATGGCGCCAACTGATATGTAAAAATAATCATCTAATACGATATAAACGATATATCTTAAAGCATACATTTATACATAAAGTTGTGGTATCTGGTCGCTCGTATCCGAAGATGCCTGTCTACTAGGGTGGATATCCAATCCCTGTTGCAGACATCTGCTCAGGCATATCTGTGTTTGTTCAACACCCATAGAGCCCACCTGTGTTTTATACTGCAACTATGCTGACCAGACATTAGTTACAGTGTCTGGACGCATTATCTGGCCAGATGAACAGGCTGAACAAGGATAGTACCCTCGGTCACGATGGCTTGTCCTAGCACAATCATCGACAGCTCTCAAATAGATCCGTCTATCCAAATACACTCGCAAGACTTTGGTCAGAGCGTGATACGGTTTGTATTCAATTTCCAAAGGTTCCACCCGCTTGGATTGCCTCATCAGGACGATAATATCAAGAAGTCATCTGATAAATCGACCACGATGAGATTTGAACCCTAGTCTCATGGTCCACTCAGACACACATAAAATACTAGTATATATCTTAAAATATACGTTTATACATATTGTACAAATATACATCCAGTCGCATCAAAACTGTGTCATCTTACGAGATATTTTAAAAGGCTGGGTACTTTCCAAAAATAACTTGTATTAATCAAGTAAGAGTAACTTCATTATTATTATTATTATTATTATTATTAAGATCTCTAAGGCAGGTCTGACCCCATTAAACCCTATTTCTTTAACAGTCATCATACATGTTTTTATACACCAATTTACATCTAATATTCTGTTAGTTTCTTTAAAAAACAGTGCAGATCATATGTCGAAGTCTCATATATGTTGTATATTAACCCTGTAGACGTTTTTATGCCATATATAGTGCCACATCCTCACCACACTAAGGCCACATCCTCACCACACTAGGTGGTGCTGCTTTGGTTTCCATTGCAAGTGCGGTTTATGGGTTAGAATTGCTAGTTGGTATTGAATTCAGAGTATTCCAACGATATTTCTTCCAAATCTCTTCGAATGGGATTTGAATTCGTTACTCCAATCCTATTTTCTCGTCAATAACCGCTACCCGACATGAACATCCGGTTTCATATATAACGGGAAACAATTTCCAAATTAAAATAAGCCGTTAATAATATCAATGTTTGCTTTACACTCATGAGTGTAACAGATGAATAAAGAAAGCATCTTCCCTAATTGATTAAAACAAAAGCAAACTGAAAATATTGTGTATTTAAACTCTTAATGGCTAGAATGGGGAGAAAGAAGATGGAAAACAAACAATAAAATTCGACAAACGGTAAAAACTGATTCATAAAAAAAGAGGCAATCTATAACTTCATTCCGATTTGTTTTATCAGATAGAAGCAAAATGTCTTTGTTAAGAAAAGAAAATTATTAAGTTAATCTTTTAAGATCATTATAATATTTGAAGGACAAAAGTGTAAGTTCTTGTGCAATTTTGAAATCATATCTTGTTTGAAATATGTAACGATCTGAAACAGAATAGAAATAAAATCATTGAAAAGAGAATAAAACAGTTTGTTATAGCAATTAATATTTAAAAAGTTATGTTCTTAATAGCTTGCTTAATAACATTCTTTAAAAATATGAAATATCTAATAATAAAAATTCAGTCCACGACGATCGATACATAGTGGCCATGATAATGAGCTTTTCAGTTTTATTGCGTTAAATTTTATTTTTCAAAGTTCTAAATTTTGAAGTGTACGTGAATTAATTAAGAAGTTTTAAAAATATATAAAAAAATTCAAATCACTGTCCGTTTCTGAACATTTGTTCTTTATTCACATATTGCATGATTACAAAAAAATGTTTTTCTTTTCAATAAAGCCAAACATTTTTCATGAAAAATATTTCTCTTTTTTACGTTCACTTTTCTTCTAGGCTTGGCTATAGTCTTACACTTATGGCCGTTGCAAAGCAACAAAATTGGTGATAGCTAAATGCAGGTTGAACATTTCATCTTCGTAAAGAATTTGACTGCTATTCCTTGTCATTGAATATGTTTGCGTTTTTTGGGGGGAGTCATTTCAAGAGAATCCTTTAAAAGACATGAATAAAATAAAATGAGCTGTGAATGTACGGAGGAGAAAGAATTACGAAACCACATTAGACAAGTAAATAAATCAATCAAAAATAATAATATATATTAACAAAATCATTTTCTGAAGACTTCACAGTATTGTGCTAGTCCCACTTTACTTTGGGACTGACACATATCAGAAGAATACTCTCAGTACAATAAAGATATTTATTTACATGAAAAACAACGGTTGAAATATAAACACTATCTCCTTTCCGATATAGAGAGAGTGTGTTAGGCGTCTGGTGAGTGAACACGGGCTAGGTAGCTTGTACCCTTAAAACCCTCGGCAAATGGTACCATTGGCGGCGGAGGGAATTTCTTCCCTGTTATCTCGGAGCAGGTCCGGTACCTTCTCTGGTGGTGTTCAGCCTTTTTTTCTGAACCCACATGGTTTTATTAACCAATGAGAGACCGCCTAATATCATGTGACCAATCTCTATATTTAGGAGCAGACGAATTTTACAAACCCATCAATAGGAAATATATGCCTTATTCCGACTGCCATAAAAAGACAAAAAATATTTTTATTACCACTCATGATAATAATAGATAAAAAGTAAAACTGAAAAACGGGCTAGGCTAACCGGTTTCGAACCTCGCTCAACAGAGCTAAATCGAGGTTAATAAATTAAATAGAATTAACGCTAAAAAGTTGGACAATATGTATTGAAAAAAATATTGCTTAGATGGAAATTAGTTGGAGGCCCAGTACGAAGTCCTGTTTATACAGAGAGGGCTTCAAAGATAAAATATATAAATGGCCTTATAATATATAAATATAAAAAATATATAAATTTCTTATTCCATATGCTTTTCGGATTACTGAGTTGTTGCCTTTAGATTAGTTAGTACAATTTTTATCATTTCTAACAGACTCAACTAAGTTGATTTTTAAGGTCATTTACTAGAAATGATATCTGAAAACAGACGATGTCGGAACCTGAAACACCAACGTTCAAAATCTAATGTCTTTACCTGGGCCCAAATAGAAATTTCTACCAAAAATGAAAAATATGAAACTACGTCAACTGTAAGGCAGGTTCAGTTTAATTTAGTATAACACAAGTGTAGAATGATTGTATTGTTTCAATCGTCTAAACGGAAACGATCTCTTGAAGATCAAATCAGCATCAAGTTTTTACATTTAGAACAAGTTCTCTTTTTCCGCCCGGTTTTTATTTTTCCTCCGGAGATCTGTTATTCAGGGTGTGTTCTCCATCAAGTCGTACGACGACTTTAAACAGCACCTTTTGCAGAATATTTTCTATGCCAAACAACGTAGACTTCTTGAGTGACACTAGGCTTTATACATTTTTTTTTCAATGTACGACTTCTCTGCTACAGACCTCAACGACCCAATAATAATTGGGACAATAGTGGCAAATTCTGACAACTTCATTCCGGACGTCGATATATTTCTTAAGCTTCTCAATTTCTTTGACTTCGATATTATGCTCAACAAGAACGTTGAGGAGGATTTTTTTCCCAGTTTATTTGATTTTTTTACAACAACGGTGATGTCTTCTTTGATGGCCTAAAGAACGCAGTGTGATTGGATGTAGAAATCTCATAATATTTTCATTTGATCTTTTTTGATCAGCTTCTCTGGCTTGTGGACGCGTACCATTTCTCGTCAACTTCCTACATAGTCACCAAGGCAAATCGAGTGACCAGTTTATCATGGCAGCACTTACATTCTTTTCACCAAGTGCTATTATTATTAGTAGTAGTAGTAGTAGTAGTAGTAGTAGTAGTAGTATTTCCTTTGGTTTCTGGTGTGTACTCATTTCTTTCAGGGTCCCGCCCAGAGACCTAAGGTCAGAAATGGCAGCATGATATTTTCCACTGAGCAAGTAAAAAAAACATATTTTAGATAGATAAAGACTTCCGTAAGGTGTTCGTTGTATTCGTGAGAACAATTTTTTGTATTTCTCTAAGGCATGGGATGCCAGGAATCCCTCAAATGAGTCTATTGGAATCGTTTCCAACCAATCCTACAACAGAGATTGCTGATGTTCTCATGTGCCACATTTTTTAAATTTCGATTTCAAGGTCCTTGTATTTTGATAGCTTTATTATTATTATTAATATTATTATTATTATTATTATTATCATTATTATTATTATTGTTGTTGTTGTTGTTGTTGTTGTTTGTTTGTTTGTTTAGCACGAGTTGGTCCCAAGTTTCAAGCAGTGACTTCAAGAGACAAGATTTGTCCGAGATATTTGTGTTCACTGCAAAGATATAAAACTGCACAATGTGAAAAGGACCCATGAGTATACTTTTTTGCAATTTATATATTTTAGGGATACCAGCAGCGAAATGTATCCTAACCAAATGTGCGTAATATTTTGACAGATTCTGCAAATGGTCCCCATTTAAAAATGCCTTCATGTGAGATAACCCTGCTTAGACACTTTCCGATTGGTTGTTCCAAAGTATGTAGGTGTGATTCACAAATCGTCTTTGCTGACTTAATCCCTTAAAGAACCTCACCCTCGACCCCCAGCTCTGATGCCCCCCCCCCACTACTCACGCTTATGAACGAAGATGCACATTATTATTATTATAGGATTTACTTGTTCACACATGAAGACTAGTGCTGTGTAGCAAGACTTGTATATTTTTTATGACGTAAGGTGGCCGTTAATAATTAAGTATAACTCATGACTTCAATGTTAAAATAAAATAGTATTTAATTACAACCGCAAATAAATATTTAACAAGAACAAAGAAGTAAAAGATAATTAACCATTTCAATGAATACCTTGTTAGTAGCGCGGCTCGGCTTAACGGCTGGTAAATCCTAAATCAAAACCCAAATCATCATCGCACAATAATTCACACTAATTCGACTGGATAGTTTAAACCAAAAATTACTCAATAATCACTCCAGTCAGTAGCCTGACACCGCTATTTATACACATTCATAAGTCCAGAGTGTCATGCTCAAATCTTGGTGTCGGTAGTTACTCATTTTCTTCCTTTATGACACATTTAATAAATGTCTTCTACTCAACTGGCAGATTGGTTCTTATCAATACGTCTAGCCTGTTTGCATGTTTGCATGAAGTAGCTCATTTCAATGTTTATTTCCTTCCATATATACAAGACAATTTATACACTGTACTTATCACCAAATACATTTCCGCCATAAAATAAATTGTCAGACAATGGAAAAATGTCTTAAATTTGTCTTACAGACAAAGAATTAATTAAGGAGTACAGATTAAATTTGTATCTTGACACTCGAAAACTGAGCTTAACTTGTGTTCAAGCCGAGTAAGTAGCTTTCTGACATGGACAACGGAACTGACAAATGGCTATTGGCCTGAATTAATCAAAGACGTATATTTTATAGGCTTTCGGCTTTCATTTCTCTTCTAAACTTTTCAAATAAATTTTTTTTCATTCTGTTGAAAAACTTATAATGCCGGTTCATATTTTGAAATGCTCACAAAATCAGCTGAAAATATCAAATAAAATTAAAAATGACCAAACGCCGCGTATCTGGTTTTCGTACTAGAGATTTTTTGATCGTCCAGGTTTAGTGTTTATTGATAAAATCATTGCCTCCCAAAATTTTATTCAGAAAAAAGTGAGAAACGTGCGTGCGTGCGTGTGTGTGTGTGTGTGTGTGTGTGTGTGTGTGGTCTAGAGAATTAATCTTTCTTCGATGTGGAATCATTCCCATTTTTTTGTGAACGAATGGGTTTCTCTTCAAAGTATTTTGTTATGCCGAGGTTCAATTTAGTCATAGAAAAAACAGATGTTAAATATTAAAGTAAATACAATGAACTGATTCATATGACTGATATCTGTCTAGGCGTTCATTTGGGGGGGGGGGTACAGATATGGATGCACACGCAATGCCAAAACTGATATTATGTTGCATATAATAAAATAGAAGGCAGAAAAAAAGCAATTTTGTCACCAACTTATGAAAAGCATTTCAATATTTTTTAATCTGTAGAGACAACCGTCCAGGACATAATTTAACTTTGGTTTCAAATAATCTGATTTCGTTACAAAAAATTAGCAAATTAATTGAGTTTTATTGAGAGAAAAATGTTATTCTGTAATCTTAATAAAAATATTTCTTCGAGAGAAATTCATTTTTAAGCTGATGAACGGTTAGAATTAAATAACTGAACCTTTTATCAACGCCATTAGTATCGGCGATTAAAGCGTTTATTTGTGGATATGATGATATATTAATTGTGATTTCGATCCTCTCCATTGGCAAAGGCATTGTGGACGTGGACTAAGTAGAAACTGGGCAGGCAAAAAGCGAGCAGTATTTGGACCAAGTAGAAACTGGGCAGGCAATAAGCGAGCAGTACTTGGAGCAAGTAGAAACTGGGCAGGCAATAAGCGAGCAGTACGTGGACCAAGTAGAAATTGGGCAGGCAATAAGCGAGCAGTACGTGGACCAAGTAGAAACTGGACAGGCGATAAGCGAGAAGTACTTGGACTAAGTAGAAACTGGGCAGGCAATAAGCGAGCAGTACTTGGACCAATTAGAAACTGGGCAGGCAATAAGCGAGCAGTACTTGGACTAAATAGAAACTGGGCAGGCAATAAGCGAGCAGTACTAAATAAGAACAAGACGAGTTATCCCAAGACATTGTCATCTGAATGTTTTATGTGCATAACGTCTTTCACAAATAGTAAATACGCGAACAGCACAATGCTTTCTAAGTATATCTGGGAAATTAAAAACAAAACGCAAATCACACTAAAATATTTCATGGAAAATAAGTAAAAAGATCATTAGCCTACAAAAATCAATTAAAAACCTGCATACTTAGCCTTTAGGCAAAATATTGCTATTATCACCTTCCCAGACTAAAATAAATTACTAAATAAAAGATTTGAGCCCATATCAAAATGCAGACATAAAAACAAATTTTTACTACATTACTTAAAAATCGAAAACTGAAAAGAATAAATAAAAATAAACAAAATAATATAAAAAGCAATTAAAATAAATTAACCCAAGCAAATAATAAACAAATTAAAAAACTCCCGCTAGAATAGACGAAATAGAACACGTTAAAATAAAAAATAAATATATAAAATACAAGTACAATTAATCAATCCAAATAAATAAATTAAATAAATATATTAACAAACTAATAACTGTTAAAATAGACTACAACAACTAATCTAAAAATTGGACAAAAAATAGCAATAACTACTACATAACGATGAAAAAATACTCCGTTACTCAAAAATCGAAAACCGAATACAGTAAATAAAAAATAAGGAAATAAATAAGAAATAATAAGCAAAAATTAATCCAAATAAATAAATTAATTAAGAAATTAACAAATCGCTCCCGCTAAAATAACGTTAGAACTAATAAAAATAGACATAAATAAGCAAAAACAAGTAATCAATTCAAATAAATAAATATAATAATGATAAAATTAAAAACTGTCCCCCTCCAGAATAGCAGAATAGACTACTGCAATCAATCCGAAAATTGGACGAATAAACAGCTTTATCTTCCCAGACCAAAACAAAAATATTAAATAAGAGACCTAAACAAATTCCTAAATTTTTTTTACTACGCTAACAAAACATTGAAAACCGAAAACAATAAATAAATATATAAAATAAAAAATGACATCAAAACAAATAAAATAAATTAACCCAACAAATAAATAAACAAGCCATTCCCGCCAAAATAACCGCCAGAATGAACTACCCACAATAATCCTCTAACCCATATATATATAGATAGTCGAGAAAAAACCCAACCACTCACGGCCTGACAATTGCATTTAGCATGAAACAGTCTGTCGCCTCTGAGTGTTGACTTCAATGTTTACTTTTGTATTTATATACGCTCTATCCCTGATATTGAGCACTTTATTCCATAAACATAGCACACCTCAAAACTATATATATATATATATATATATATATATATATATATATATATATATATATCATCTTAAGGACAGGGCTCATAATTTATTATTAAAATGAGATATAAAAGTATCGCAACGTTTAAAATTTAAGACGCCTTTCGGTCGACACTTCTTCAGAAATAAAATCATTGGCAGAATAAAACGATGTGGTTTCAATTTCAACAAAAAAAGTCCATATGAATCTAAAAGTATTACAGTATTTAGATGTCGAATTCAATTTGCCCACAAAAGCATTTTCTTAATATATGAAGCCGAATTCTGTGCTTAAATATGTCAACTGAAAGTCCAACAACACTGCGAGTTAAACACATCCCAATAAGAGTAGTATGTAGAATATAAAGAAATTCGTCTACAAAAGAAATCTTTAATCTTAAAAGGAAAGTTTATCAATCTGCCTTGAAGGAGGAGGGGCATAAGACAAATTTGATTTTCAGACACCAGCTGGATAGCCAACTGAGAGGTAAAAGGGTAAGTGTTTGACGTAAGGTGAAAAAAAATGTATATTCAATTAACAAAATATATTATGTCCTGGTTCATAATTCGCTTACACTCATCTGTACGCCATCACCAATCCAGGCCACACACCTACATTCAAGTCTGGACATACCATGTCGCCTCCCAAGCTAAAATCGGGCACCTGTCATCCTCATCCACAGCATCTTACTCATATCTAGCACTCTTACACTTCGTCATATTAAAGGTGATCCACGGTTCTGGTGCCTTATCTTACCATCATAGATTGTTGTAAAATTTTACAACAGAATGCTGTAAAATTGTGAGGTCTAAAGGGATGGCCGTCTGATCCCATGAAATAAATTATCACCTATAGATTTCTAAGGACTCCTCTTTCATTAATATATTTGCTCTGTAATTACATTGAGCTCTCTTTGGATTTATATGCTCTTTGGAATTATCCATACCAATTATCAATAATATCATATATACATATATATATATATATATATATATATATATATATATATATTATAATTATATTTTTTTAGATAATGATAAATTATTTTTTATAATTATTTTTTTTTAATAATTATAAAAAATAATTATAATTTAGGCTCTACTTGTGTATTGAGCACTGTTTTTTAAAAATAAAAAACAAAATACTAAACAACTTCGGATTACTTACCTAGCGTGTTCTTTCCTATTTTTCTATATATTTGCACACACACACACACACACACACACACACACACACACACACACACACACACATATATATATATATATATATATATATATATATATATATATATATATATATATATATATATATATATATATATGTATATATAAATAAAAAGGAAAGAACAGTAAGATATAAAATCCGGTGTTCTTATAGATATTTTTATTTTTACACAATAGTGCTCTATGTAAATTTAAATTTACAGAGCATTAATATTATAAATTAATAGATTTAAAATATGGTTTTACCGTTACACAGTGATAACCATGTTTCAGAAATGGAAGCTAAAGCCCCTACAAATAGAAAAAATACCATAAGAATTTTTGCCGTTAGAAAAAAACCCAGATGACATGAATTTAGCGGATGTCAGAATTTGTTAAAAGATACATCCCTACCCATCCCTAAACATAACCCCGCTTTCAAATGTAACTATTAACTGATACAACGAAAATTAAAAATTGAACCCTCTACCACCCCTTGTCTAGGTGAATGGATTTATCGGTAACCTTGGAAACCCTCAAACTATGAATCTTTCCTGTGCCGTTAACAACCGTAAATTTTAAAAAGTAAGTTACTCCAAAAATTCGCTTGATGAGGAAATGGAACTAATGTCTTTGGTTTAATAACAAAATTAAATTCAGGGGCTTTAGCTTCCATTTCTGAAACATGGTTATCACTGTGTAGCGGTAAAACCATATTTTAAATCTATTAATTTATAATATATATATATATATATATATATATATATATATATATATATATGCGCACATTCGCGCGCACACACACACTCGCACATACACTGAAAGAAGAAGAAAAAATCAATGTTGCACAAATGAAAACGTTGATAAATTATTTTTAACTCAATATAAAAGTGACAAATAAACAGTCAATTGCTGGTAGTGATAGCAATGTACGTAACAAATGAGTTGATAGCTGTGCATGAGTTCTCTCGAAATGTCACTTGCCACGCACATTGCTGTCGCTACTGCTGAAACACTTTTACTACCAGTGCTTACATCCATTCTTTGGTCTCCGTAAATATCCTGCAATCACCAATGCAATTTTTACTCGTGCAGAAATTCAAAGGCGCGCGTATTTTACGTAAGCACTTTCATGTTTACTATTTTGCTAGCTTGCTATTCAGCTTCTGTTTTGTAAGAATTTTAAAACAAAACTGTCAGCTATTTCCTGGCAGCTTCAGCCTCTACTTCCATATTATCAATGTTCACCTTTGACATCATCGGCCAACATAAAAGGTTGCATTATTATGGAACGATTCTCATATATTAACCATGTTGTAAAACTCGATTTAGTGAGATTTTTCAGTTAACGATCGTAGCTAAATTATTCGTGACATTTGGCTAACGTTCACTGTAGCCATTTTTTCCCATCAACACACAATCATTTTCTATTTGTTCATCTGAAATGTAACTATGGCGATATAAGATAACAGCTTCCCGACATTCTAGAACCATTTTCCCTTACAGATTTTTTTCGGATTTTTAGTGTTTTTTTTTATAGCATTTTTTTATATAATTTGTTATATCATTTCATTCAATCTAATTTTTCTTTCTTTCTCTTTTTTTCAAACGTTCTGTTTTTCTTCTGTACATCGTTTTCTCTTTTCTTTTCTTTTCTTTTCTTTTCTTTTCTTTTCTTTTCTTTCCTTCGACATTTTTTGAAGGTGCCTCCTGAAAGTTTTTTTTCATAATCTCTTTAATAATGTTGCGAGTTCGATTCTAATTGAGGGCTTCACATTTTGGTCCCTCTTTTTATTTTGCCTATTACTTTCTACTTACATTTGTTCCTGTTTCTTTCATTTTTTTCTTTCCGACTCTTTCTAGGCCTGGCATAAGGCCGACTAAACTGGGCTAATAATTAGAATTAAACTAATGAATTTACCTGTTTTCCTTTCTCATATATTTCTCATTCATTTCTTATTCATTTCTCATTCATCCCTCATTCATTTTAAAGTCCTTTCTCATTCATTTCTCATTCTTTTCTCATTCATTTCTAATTCCTTTCTCGGTCCATTCTCATTCATTTCCCATTCCTTTTTTATTCCTTTCTCATTCCTTTCTCATTCATTCCTCATTCCATTCTCATTCATTTCTTATTCCTTTCTAATTCCATTCTCATTCATTTCTCAGTCCTTTTTCATTCATTTCTAATTCCTTTCTCATTCCATTCTCATTTATTTCTCATTCCTTACTCAGTCCTTTATCATTCCTTTCTTAGTCCTTTCTCATTCATTTCTCATTCCTTTCTCATTCCATTCTTATTCATTTCTTATTCATTTGTCAGTCTTTTTTCATTCATTTCCCAATCCTCTCTCATTCCTTTCTCAATTCTTTCTCAATCATTCCTCATTCCATTCTCATTCATTTCTCATCCCTTTCACATTCCAATCTCAGCCATTTCTCAGTCCTTTCTCATACCATTCTCTTTCATTTTTAATTCATTTCTCAGGCTTTTTTCATTCATATCTCATTCCTTTCTCATTCAATTCTCATTCATTTCTCAGTCTTTTTTCATTCATATCCCATTCATTTCTCAGTCCTTTCTCATTTTTTCTCATTCATTCCTCATTCCTTATTCATTTCTCATTCCTTTCTCAGTGCATTCTCATTCCTTTCTCATTACGTTCTTAGTCCTTTCTCATTGATTTCCCATTCCTTTCTCATTCCTTTCTCAATTATTTCTCATTCATTCTTCATTCCTTTCTCATTCCTTTCTCAGTCCTTTCTCATTCATTTCCCATTCCTTTCTCATTCATTCCTCATTCCATTCTCATTCATTTCTTATTCCTTTCTCATTCCATTCTCATTCATTTCCCATTCTTTTCTCAATTCTTTCTCATTCATTCTTCATTCCTTTCTCATTCCTTTCTCATTCCTTTCTCATTCATTTCTCAGTCCTTTCTCATTCATTCCTCATTCCTTTCTCATTCATTTCCCATTCCTTTCTCATTCATTCCTTATTCCATTCTCATTCATTTCTTATTCCTTTCTCATTCCATTCTCATTAATTACTTATTCATTTCTCAGTCCTTTTTCATTCATTTCTAATTCCTTTCTCATTCCATTCTCATTCATTTCTCATTCTTTTCTCATTCCATTCTCATTCATTTCTCATTCCTTACTCAGTCCTTTCTCATTCATTCCTCATTCCTTTCTCATTCATTTCCCATTCCTTTCTCATTCATTCCTTATTCCATTCTCTTTCATTTCTTATTCCTTTCTCATTCCATTCTCATTAATTACTTATTCTTTTCTTAGTCATTTTTCATTCATTTCTAATTCCTTTCTCATTCCATTCTCATTCATTTCTCATTCATTTCTCAGTCCTTTCTCATATATTTCTCATTCCTTTCTCATTCCATTCCTATTCCATTCTTATTCCATTCTCATTCATTTCTTATTCCTTTCTCATTCCATTCTCATTAATTACTTATTCATTTCTCAGTCCTTTTTCATTCATTTCTAATTCCTTTCTCATTCCATTCTCATTCATTTCTCATTCATTTCTCAGTCCTTTCTCATATATTTCTCATTCCTTTCTCATTCCATTCCTATTCCATTCTTATTCCATTCTTATTGATTTTTTATTCCTTTCTCAGTCGTTTTTCATTCTTTTCCCATTCTTTTCTCATTCCTTTGTCAATTCTTCCTCAATCATTCCTCATTCCATTCTCCTACATTTCTCATTCCTTTCTCATTCCATCCTCATTCATTTCTCATTCATTTCTCAATTCCTTCACATTCATTTCTCATTGCTTTTTCCTTCCATTCTCATTCATTTCTCTTTCATTACTCAGTCCTTTCTCCTTCATTTCTCATTCCTTTCTCATTCATTGCTCAGTCCTTTCTCATTCATGTCTTAGTCCTTTCTCCTTTTATTCTGATTCATTCCTCATTCCATTCTCATTCATTCCTCATTATTTTCTCATTCACTTCTCATTCTTTCCTAATTCCATTCTCATTCCTTTCTCATTCATTCCTCATTATTTTCTCATTCACTTCTCATTCTTTCCTAATTCCATTCTCATTCATTTCTCATTTCTTTCACATTCCATTTTCATTCATGTCTCATTCATTAGTCAGTCCTTTCTCATTCATTTCTCATTCCTTTCTCAGTCCTTTCTCATTCATTTCTCCTTCCATTCTCATTCATTAATCAGTCCGTTATCAGTCCTTTCTCATTCATTTCTCATTCCTTTATCATTCATTTCTCAGTCCTTTCTCCTTCATTTCTCATTCATTTCTCATTCCTTTCTCATTCATTTCTCAGTCCTTACTCATTCATTTCTAATTCCTTTCTCATTCATTTCTGCTCAACATTTTCTTTCGGGTTTCTGCTTCCTTCTGCTGTTTTTTTTTTCAGTTTCTTTTTATTTATTTATTTCATTTTTTCTACTTTTCTAGCGAACGAGATAGCTAGCTAGATTTATAGGAAGAAACAGTCTAATATACATACATATATGTGTGTGTGTGTGTGTGTGTGTGTGTGTGTGTGGATAGATAGGAAGGAAAAAATAGACTTAGATAGATAGATAGATAGATAGATAGATAGATAGATAGATAGATAGATATTAAAAGGATTGAGATAGATAGATAGATAGATAGATAGATAGATAGATAGATAGATAGATAGATATTAAAAGGATTGAGATAGATAGATAGATAGATAGATAGATAGATAGATATTAAAAGGGTTGAGTTAGATAGATAGATAGATAGATAGATAGATAGATAGATAGATAGATATTAAAAGGGTTGAGTTAGATAGATAGATAGATAGATAGATAGATAGATAGCTAGATATTAAAAGGATTGAGATAGATAGATAAATAGATAGATAGATAGATATTAAAAGGATTGAGTTAGATAGATAGATAGATAGATAGATAGATATAGATTTTAGCCATATTTTGTTGCAAGTGAAACTGCCGTCTTCCCTCGTTCGTTCCCGCCTAATTTCAAAACTATTTTTTTTTGTCTATTTTTTGTCTATTTTCTTTTTTCTTTGAAATTTTGTCTTTGTTTTTTGTTTGTTTTTTCTGTTTCCCTTTTCTTTCTCTTTTACTTATTCTTTCTCCTCTTTTCTCCCCCTCCTTTTATAATTGGTCTTTTTTCTTCTGCTTTTCTTCCTACTCTGTTTTTCTTTTTCATTTCTTCATCCTTCTCTTTTTCTTTTTCTTCTTCTTCCTTTCATCTCGCATTTTACTTTTCTTTCGTTTTTTCTCTTTCCTCTCTTTTGTTTTCTTCTTTATTCTCTTTTCTTTCTTTTCCCTTTTCCTTTTTTCTTTGCTTCTTTTTCTCCCTTTTTCTTTTTTTCATTTTTCCTGTTTTGTAATTTTTATTTTCCCTATATTTTTTCTCTCATTTCATTCTCGCTTCCTTTATTTATATATTTCCCCTTCTTTTTCTCCTTCCATTTCACCTAATTTCTATATCATTATTCATCTTGTTTTTCTTCGTCTTCTCTATTCTTATTCTTCTTTCATTTATTTTTCTTCTTTTTTTACTACGTCTTCTCCTTTTTTTTCCTTTTATCGCGTTATTCCTTTTTCTTCAACCAAGTTTTTCAATGCTTTCTTCTTCCATCTCTTCTTTTTCCTTCCTTTTCCTTTTCCATCATCCTCTATCATTTCAATGCTTGGATTTTCTGTCTCCCTTTTTCTGAAATTTTCGTCGTTGGAATTGAACGTTTTCCTCTGCCAACCCCTTTGCAAAACGATGCTGCAAATGATCTTCGTGGCATTCTGCATTTCTCTGTTCACAGTTCAACACGGAATTAGCAAACAAGGAAACATTAGCATAAAATAAATCATTTCTTTTACCTTTTCCGCTGAAAAAAAGAAAAGTTGTTCACTTGTCAGCTAAAACGTCAGTCTTCACCCCTCTGTCTGACAGGGTAAAAAACAGGCAAATACAATATAAAATATTTGTCAGTTTAAGTTTATATACACGCACATAGACTTTTAAAAATAGACGTTTACATTTAGCCAAATATTTCTAGAATCTTTTTTCCTTATATTTAATCCTAAAACAAAGTTTATATCTTAAATCAATTCGGATCACTTCTTTATTTAAAGAATGTGGGGGGGGGGGGTTACGGCATATCAACCTCAATGGGTTATTTAATGCCGACAAAATTGTTAAAGCTGGTAATGTGTTTTTCTTTAAAAATCTATTTCTGGAAATATTTTTCCCTGAAGAAATCTGTAGCTGGTAATTTTTTTTCAAAGAATATAAAGCTGTTTGTGTTGCTGGTATTATTTTTAAAGTATTGCTGATAATAATTTTTCCTTCAAAAATTATTACTGGTGATAATATTTTTATTATAAAGTATTTCTGGTATTTAAACCTATTTTTACACAAGTTTGTGTGTTAGCTATTTGCCCATAGCTGGGACCCTAACAGGTACTACCACCACGTTGCTCAAAACCTCCTGATCAGAGGCCTTGCTGTTGGACGTAGTTTATCGTCTTACCCTGGACGCGGATGTGGTTTATCGTCATACCCAGCACGGTTAAAGAATGTGAAATATTTGAATAACAGTATAGACACACGTATGTCTATAGGTGTAGAGGCGAACAGTCAAAAATAAAACGAAACAAACAAACATTATGACTCTCTACCTATTTACGTGTTGGTCCACCATGTGCCTGCAAAACAGCTCTTATCTAATCAACTAAGTTCTGAAAATGTTTTCTCTAGGATCTAGGGCCAGGACATTAACAGAATGTCATTTGAATGATGCAAGGGGCTTGGTGGAAAATCTGTATTTCAAACTCATAATAGCTTATATTAGGATTACCTGGGATTTCTTATCCCGGAATAACAACTTCATTCTCCTCTTCAGTCAAATTTGTTCAGAGAAATCAAAGCAAAGCTCGGTCTACTGTGTGATCTGGAATATTTCTCATGACTTTGATGAAAGCGACCTGCAAAGTTCAGCGCAGAAACCATTCTGTTGGCGCTTGGTTGAAAAATCACAAGTTGACTCTTTGAGTCTCTACAACTTTTTGCAAAAGAAGTGAGGCATCTATATTATTTACATTATTATTCGGACTATTGTCCTCATCTTTGTCGCCATATTTATTACAACGTTTCAGCCGTTGTACGCTCCGGCCTTCTTCAGGTGGTTGGAATGTCGAACTGAACCTTTTATTTCGCTCACCTGAAGAAAGCCGGGGCGTACAACGGACGAAACGTTGTAATAAATATGGCGACAAAGATGAGGACAATAGTCCGAATCATGTAAATAATGTACATAATAACTCATCTCAGAAATATAGACAGTTATTAGTCATCTATCTTAGTAAATATGAAAAATTTGAAACGTGCAGACAGCCCTCACACACAGACACACACACAGACACACACACAGACACACACACACATATATATATATATATATATATATATATATATATATATATATATATATATATGAACACTGAGGTCTACGCCGAGAAGCGATAGTCTGTTTTATGCGTGAACGCTATCTTCAGACCATGTGTGCTGTGTGTTGCCTCGACAGTTTATATATTCTGAACAATAGTGCATTATAAGTAGCAAGGTCTATTGTATTATCCTAACGGTAATTGGGTAGACAGTAACGGATATATTTCAAATTATTCTATTTAATATTTAATATTCTACTTAATTTCTATTAATATTAATTAAATTAATTAAGTAGAAATAATTAATTAAATATAATTAAATGAATAAATTTATAAATTATATAATAAAAAAATTAATAAATTAAATAAATAAATTAAATAATTTAATTAATTAATTAACTTAATTATATTAATTAAGTTGAAATAACTGTAAACCTGAATCCGGTTTATTATTGATTATTGATTATTATTTCATTTACTTGTCTTTATGTGTGCACACGCACTTGTGATACTTTGTTTATTATTTACTTAGTTTGTTCATTTACTTTTGTTTTGTTTTGTCTATTTTACCATTTTGCCATTTTAAGAAGCTTGTATATCTCATTTGTTTAGCTTAAAGTATTAGCTTTGTCTAAAGTGTCTTTTCGTTTTATATATATATATATATATATATATATATATATATATATATATATATATATATATATATATATATATATATATATATATAAACCTGTCATTTGTAATGGATACTATGCTAGTTATATAAATAAAAGTGCATAATGCCAATATATGTGATGTCATAATGATTCTCTTCTTTCATACGCAAAAATTTAAAAGGATTTGTTTACAGATTCGAGTTTGTTCACACTTCTCTTACTTCCACACTTTTTCCTCTATATTTTTTCTTTTTTCTTTTAATTCTCTTTTACATTTTCCATCACTTTTCTTCTCTCTTTTTCCAATCCCGTTTTCATTTTTTCTTTTCTTTTTCCAGTTCTCTATGTTTCCTTTCTTCTTCATTTAACTTTTTACTTCCTCATTTTTATTCTTTTTCGTTTTTCTTTTTTCCTACATTTTCTTTTCTTCTTTTTTCTCTTTGCCTTTCTTCTTCCTTTCCTCACTGTTTACATTTCATTTATTATTCATCTATTTTCTTCCTACCTCCCACCGTTTCATTTGTCCCTATTTTTCTCTCTGTATTTATTTGTTCTTCTTTTTCGTTTTTCTTCTTCCTTACTTCTCTGTTATTCTTCTAATTTTCCATTTTTCTTTCTTTTTTCTCATATTTACCATTTATTCTCACATTGCCATTCCTTTTTCTTTTCCATTTTGATTGCTAAGGTTTTTTGGGAACATTTTTACAAGAAAGTGTATTAAAAAAAACTCAATTTTCCAACTGGAACTATTTTTCATTCCAAGTCTTCATTGCAATGTCTTGGGTGTCAAAAATGTCGAACTAAAATTAATAATATCCTGTTGCTCAACATGAAATTGCTAATTTAAAAAATAATTTGCTAATATTTCATAGAAAAAAAATGTATTAAATCAAAATATTCCACTTCAGTTTCCACATTTATGAAATGGTCACTTCCGTATATTGAATTATCACTTCCGCTTTTAAAGAATTCTTCATTCAAGAAAACTTTAAATTCATTTAAGTGTCTTCAATTCCATTCTTCATTTTGTCCGCAGAAAAAAACCCTCTTGAGATTTGAAAAACAAAACGAGAGAAAAATGAGACGAATAGTTAGAAAGTAATAAAATCCCATTATTCAATCGGTTCAACTTTAGTGACGCCATTTGTGAACATGGAAATAAACGTTATTATACAACACACTGACAGGTTTTCTCGCCACTAAACTTGGAGATTTTCTTTAATTTAATTCTGATCTATGTATTTATACCTGGTAATGTTTTAGCTATTTTAAATAAAGCTATGGTTTCTCAAACACCTCATCAGTCACTAACTACAACGATTCATAGATGAGAACGCATATTCGAATAATGTTTCAGCTTCTCATCCGTATCCAGTACACTGTGCATATATTTTGGTATTACATAAAATATTTTATCACAGTCCACTGTGGCAATGACCTTGGTAATTCATTAATGACCTTGGTTATTCAGGTTGCTATTGTTCGATCGATTTATTGTTCCTCATTCAATTAAAATGGAATCCACATGTACGATAATTTGAAGTTACTGGCCCAATTTGCATCGGCTCGTATCATATGACCTACGTAGATTTTTTTTTAATTTCCTTTGTACAGTAATAATATTTCTTTGTAACGCTTTCGCGGGCTGCACTCAAACCCGTCTACGGGCCGAATATGACCTCTGGCCCTTAGTTTGCCCACAATAGGCTTCGAGCTACATAGATAAGGAAGTTATGGAAATGCATAATAGTTCAAAAACTGAAGCAATACGTAAAAGAAGAAAACAAATTTTTTCCCAAACTGTCTTTGGCCTTACTTTAATTCACACAACTATAATTTTTATTTAATTTGTAGCAGTATAATATAATCATTTCAGCGAATTTCACAATCTGTCGTCTTGTCTTAGCGTCCAGAATATTTTTCTAATTAACACACACTAAATCTGCAAATAATGAAAAAAAGCCTACAACGTTCATATTAATCAAGCTGCTAATAAATGATTGAAAATCAAAAGCGTTTCCTTCATCAAACAAGACAAGTGATAAAAAGAGAAAATATTCACTTCGGAGTCAGTTTTTGACAGAGAAGATAACATTATTCCCTCATATTGGGCTGACCAGTAGATTAAAGTCAAAGGCACTCGATAAGATTGATTAACTTTGTTTCATAATTTAGCACAGGCAACTCGAAATAGCGCCAATAGACAGCTGAACTAGAATTCCGAAGAGAAATTTTTATGTATTGAAGATAGATAGCTTTTTGAGAAAAGAGGATCTTGAATTTTACAAGTACATTGTCATTCTAATAATACATATATTAAATATTAGTCTAATACATACCCCCTTGTTGCTTTTCTCTGATCTCTGTTTCTAGTTTTTTTTCCTTGCGTGTCGATTACGGGTAGTCAATTTCAGGCTATACAGAAAATGTCTTCAATTACGAAGTTTGAAAACAGCTAGTCTGTTATTGTGAGTTCGATCCTTACTTGGTGCGTAAATATAAAGCACGTTTCCTACAACGGTTTCCAATCCCGCAGTTCATTGTTCGTGGATTCTATTTATATTTCTTTCATTTCTAGGATGTTGTAGCAGGTTAAACAATTGTAGAAGTATTAAGCAATAACAACAAGTCAGAGAATTTAGTGTTGGGTACTGAATACAATATCACCAGTTCTCATCCGATTTAACGAAATTAAACAACATTGGACCTGGGCAGTACTTAGATGGGTGACTGATTCGAAATACCAGGTGCTTTAAGCTACACGAAATGCAAAGTACACAAGCCAGCAATGGATACAATCACGCTTCTTGTACGATCAGAAGACCTCTGGACGATCAGAAGACCTCTGGGGCTTCTGGACTGAGAGATGGCATCCCCTACCTGGAATAGGGTGAGCGTTGAATGCAATTAGCATTAATAATGAAAGATTATTATTATCCCGTTGCAGGGTCGTAGGGAGACCATGTATACTGCAGCCGCCTGTTGAAATGGTGTTTCTTGGGCAATATAGCCTGACGGAGCCCAACCTTCTTCAGGCAGGTTTTGAATTCAGAGTTTTTCCTTCTCCTAGACCGGTTGCCACCCAAGCTGGGGTATGAAAGAAGAGTATTCATACCTTTCACAAGGGTATTAGCACGTAAGTGAATGTAATGGGTCCGACTGGAATTCGAACTCGGCTTCCCGATTCCACAGTCCGAGCCGCTATTCATTACTCCACCGTTCCTCCAATGAAGGAATACGATGAGAAAAAAAAATTCTAATAAAGCAATTTTAGTTTTTAGCTCCCTCCATTCAAAAATCCTCTTTATCTAACCGATTGAAAAAAGATGTTTCGTAAGCTAAAATATCCACAATTCATTCAAGAGATTTTCCACAAATCGCGGATTACATCAGCGAAAGCAAAACAATGACAATGGACAGTGAGTTTTCGACAAATGCCAAAGGAGGAAAACTGCTGAACAGTAAAATTACGGCTGCTTGAACGGATATGTTAATCAAAACTGACCTTGTAGCTAAGAAACTAACGACCCACTGTGATGAAGCTGAGTCATGCATTCTCTTTCCTTCTCGACACAACTGATAATGGAATGTTTATGAACCGTGCTTTAGTCGAGATGCCATTATAGATAACTGAGCCATCTTTCTTTCACGGCCCGGAGAGAAAGGCGACCAAGTGTTACTATATCTTGATCGCTAAAAGGAAATTAAAGTAAACGAAGCAATAAAGCAGTTTTATTACTTGTCGCCAGAAATAAGGGATTAAGTTGATAGCAACGTCTTCTATTTGATTGATAGCGATTTCATAAATCATGTATGTATACCTTTTATTAAACTGTCAAGAATAGACGGTACACTTTTAAAGTTACCATTTAGTGTGCATTGGTATTTTTCTACATTTACAGGCTGATGTAGTAGGCGTCTGTAGTGTACTGGTGACTTTTTGTTTTATTAGTATGTTTATGGTGTATATTTTTGGTGGAAACAGAAAAATATATATACAAGAATAAGAGATCTCTGAAAACAGAGAATCTACTCTACAACAGTAAAATATGCAAACAGTACAACTCTCTGAAAATATATGTGGAAACACAAAAACACAAAACCAAAATACAGTTTACAACAACACTTCAAAATAATGTAACCTTTCCTCAGAGAAGAAAATAGCTGCAATTACCTTTGCAGAAAAAGACAAAATTCGAATCAAAAGATCAGAGTTGATTAAAAAAAAAATACGCTGATTATAATCACATAATTATCAAAAAGACTAAAATTAAAATCCCATAAAAGCTAAATTTGATAAAATTTATTTCAAATACCGAAACATAGAACAAAAGAAAAATAATCGATAAAAAAATTACAAACAAATAAATAAATAAAATATAAATTAATAAAATATTATCTATACATGTGTGCGTGCGTGCGTGCGTGCGTGTGTATTCAAATAGTAAAATATATATCTACCGTGCTGTATCGAAACAATTATTAAAGTAAATATACATCTCGACCAGGATTGAAACAGCCGTCGTCTCTTTTTACATCTGGGGGACTACCTTTTAACGTAAGTGTGGTTTTTACTTTCACAGCCATGAAGACATATATGTCAAAGCAAAACCCAAGGCCTAACTGAACTTTTTAAGAAATTCAATTTAAAAATGAACTTAAATTTTCAAATGAAGTTAAATTTCATGATGTGACTTACATTTCATACGACTTTCAGGAGATATCAATTTCATTTTGAAAACAATAATAATAATAAAAGATCAATATCTACTCAAATTCGTATACCAACCAAAAATAATATTTATAGTAATAAAAATAATGTTTGATTAAAAAAATACTATATATATATATATATATATATATATATATATATATATATAGGTAACTATACTCGTGTCGAAAAACCTTCGAATTCTTGATTTAACAATAGCCAAATCAATCTCGAAGGGAAAAAAAGGTTTTAAAAAAGAAAGAGCCAGGAACATGAAAGTCTGTCGAAAATAATCGCACAGATACAGGTTCAAGGCCCAAAGAAAAAAAACCGATACGAGTAAACAACGAACTAAAGGGCTCGATACAAACGTAGATCAAACCTAGTCAAACCTAATGAGCCAGACAAACCTACCAAGGTTTCACTTAGGCAGATCGTCACGGTCAGCTGGTAGGTTTGTCTGGCTCATTAGGTTTGACTATATATATATACATATATATATATATATATATATATATATATATATATATAGCCCCATCTCTCCCGTACACGTCTCCTAGTCCCCGTTGATCTAGTCACTTTTTCTCTCGACGTGCAGCCGCTTAGTTAGGACCCCGCCTGTTCCGATATCTCAATCCTCGTACGGCTATGGGATAAGGAGATTTATACAGCTTCCAAACTGGTTTAATGATTGGTGCCAGTATAAATCGTCGATCGTCCAGTTTTGGTTTTTCAAGTTTTTTAAGTGTTATGATTATTACTAACGAAGAAAGTTGTCTTTCTTCTTTTAGTCAATAAGCTGAGGTAAACTTCTTGTTGACGGCTGGCCTACTGGAAATAAAATCAAGTTCTTACCAAAGAAATAATAATCCCAGTTTTGGCTAAATATAGACGATTTAATGAAAGTGAGTAAAATAATTTACAATCGGATATATTTAGCATGTATTAATACAAAATGATTAGAACATTAATCTATGTGTTCAGTAAGATTCAATCAGAAAGTCAAGTGAATATTGGGTCCCTTCCTCGTGCGGGTGTGCAATTATGTGTGAGTCTGACGACTCATCTTGTCTGGCGTCTCAGCCCGTCTCTACTGTGTCCTCAAAATCGAGCTGAATTTATAAATAATTCTCCACCCACATTTCAATCTATTCACACGCCAAAATAACTCAATTTTCCTTTGTTTAAAGTCTGGGTTAAAAGACCAAATCCTATGTTTTGATTTTACCCCATTTTCATTCAAAGCCATTGCTCCAAAAACCCAAAATGTATTCAGCTGACATATCCGTCGGAAACGAAATCAAAAACATATGCTCTGATCTATCTAATTCGGAGTCACATCTGGACTCTCGACAAATATTCCTGTCTGGGAAAATTAATAAGGACAAGAATAACACATACCAATCCATTCCAAATTGTTTGTTTTTCTATACAATTTTAATATGTGCGTATTCATAGCCTCAATATATATATATATATATATATATATATATATATATATATATATATATATATATATGTGTGTGTGTGTGTGTGTGTGTGTGTGTGTGTGTGTGTGTGTGTGTGTGTGTGTGTGTACATGTCATTGAATACGACAGATAAGGTGATTTTATTTAGTTTTTTATACAATTTCTAATGCGATCTAATATTTTTTTTCTTTTCGGATAAATTATATAAAAACTGTCCGAATCTTCTTTTTATCCGAGCGCTTTCGGCTATACATTTAGCCATTTCTTATTTAACAGTTAAAATATTTAATCTTTAAAAATGACTAAATCTATAGCCGAAAGCGCTCGGATAAAAAGAACATTCGGACAGTTTTTATATAATTTATCATCCGAAAAGAAAAAAATTATGAGATCGCATGAGAAATTGAATAAAGAACTAAATAAAAACACCTTGTCTGTTGTATTCAATGAAATGTGCATGGAAGAAGGATTGCTGCCTAAATGCACAAATATATATATACATATATATATATATATATATATATATATATATATATATATATATATATATATATATATATAGAAAGTGAGAGAGAGAGAGAGATAGATAGATAGATAGATAGATAGATAGATAGATAGATAGATAGATAGATAGATAGATAGATAGATAGATATATTGGGTGTTAATATACTCTTAGTAATCTTTTTTATCGTTGTAACCTTATTTTATTGCTTTTCCTGTTGGCTTTTTATACTCAGTCGTGTGCATGTGAATGTAGCCGATAATCCACTATCTTTTAGGGCGGTTTCATTGCCATTTTGGGATTTTTTTAAAGATAGTTTCATTAGAATTCTAGCAGCTACACAAACATGTTTTAACCCATCCAAAAAAATGTAAAAATAAACGTAGGAAAATATTCATTAAATCATCCATATGCACTTAAACCCGCATTATTCACTTTCCACAAGATATTCAGCGGAAACACAATAAGCAAACACAGAACCAAACCACAAACAAAACTCACCTGTAACTGCAGAGAACGGCGAAAGTCTCTTAAATGGTAATTACTTGCAAAACAATAAAATATAACGATCCGGTGTAAAAGCAGCAGATAATAAAGAATAATATATATAAGAGCAACTGAAGGACCCTGGAAGCAAAGAAACTGCACTCACAAAACTTCTTTTACAAAGAGTAAATGCACAAACAACTTTGTAAAGATATGTGGGAAAATAAAAATAAAAACACAACTACACCAAAATATCATAGAAAATAAGGAAAACGATATCAGCTTACAAGAATAAATCAAAAAACCTTTAAACATTGTCTGGAGAAAAAAATAGCTATAAACACCTTCCCAAACCAACACAAATTACTAAATAAATTAGCAGAACTTATCTGAAAATGCGGACATGAAATTAACTTTACTACGTTACTCAAAAATTGAAATCTAAAAACAAATACCATGTAAAAAATGACCATGAAAAATATAAATATATTATTCGATAAAAGTAATAATACAATGCAGATAGCGTAATATACTTTAAACAAAGCTAAGGGCACCTCGAGGCGGTGTAATGGTTAGCAAGGTTGTCACGCTAGAACAATTACGACTGAGTAGTGAGTTTGATCCTCACTGGGTGCCCCTTACATTCAGCCTTGTGCCACATAAGAGCTAAGCTTGGAAGATCACTTTAAACAAAGCTAATACATTGTGACTAAACAAGATAACCAACCACGAAAAGAAAAAATAAATAATATAAAAGAAAAGCATACATGGCCTGAAGATTGCGTTCAAGTTTAAAACAGACTGTCGCCGCTCTGTGATGACCTCAGTATCCACTTTGAGATTTAGATTTTCATACGCTCTATCCCTTTCACTGAACGCTTTTTTCCATAAATATAACCTACCTTAAAATTATATTTTATCATATATGTATGTGTGTGTGTGTTTCGTTGTTAATTAAGTGATATAATGTTTGAACAATACTTAATCAATAATTTCTCTTAATTATCTCAGAAGCAAGATTTCAAATCATAATAATGTTGATTTAGAACTTCTAAATTCCACGATCCTCATGAAGCGTTAAATATGCAAATATTAAATTTTATGTTGAAATAGTAACTTTTTTTATCTCTTCCCTTACAAATAAATATGTACATTTCGGTTGAATAATTCATTGATATCTGTTCGTAACTACTGAAGCGAACGATGAATATGACTCAAGGAATTGCCCAACCATCTCTGCCAAAAGAGTTCAGTTGGAGTTGAAATTATAGATTATTCAATAAAAGTAAGATTTTTTTAATCACCAGGGCAGAAAAGTTTCCTTGGCGTAGTGTAGAAATTTTGTCCATTCAGCATTTACGAACCCAGGCGGGTAGTCTATAAAAAGATTTTTTCTTTTGTAACCAATGTTTGTTTTTTTTTGTATTTTTATATTTGTTTCTTATTGAATGATTCATTTTGAATAATCTTTGCTTCCCGACTGAAAAAAGAAGTAAAGTCATTGGGAATTACAAAAATTGCTTTTTAAGCAATTTACCTTTTTTTATAAATATTTTACATTTGCAATATATAAACATTTTAAATTACTAATTTTAATTTAAAGAAAAATATATATATATAAATATATTATTATTATTATTATTATTATTATAAAAACATAAGTAACTCATAAGTTTACTTACCATTGACTGAAGAAGTACAATCGTAGTATTGAAACATGAAATCTTTTGTGTAGCGATTTCAACATTTTTTATTATAATCTCTTATAATAAAAAACAATAATATATTGCTCTACTTTGTATTGAGAACTTTTATAAAAAAAATGCTAGGAACAGTGGAATTTTACTCCATCTCTTCTTTCTCGCATTATATATATATATATATATATATATATATATATATATATATATATATATATATATAAAAAGATTCATTAAAAACATATATACATATTTATATATATAAAAGATTCATTAAAAACATGTATATATATATATATATATATATATATGTGTGTGTGCAAGATTCATTTAAAACATATATATATATATAAATGATTCATTAAAAACATATATATATATATATAAAAGATTCATTAAAAACATATATATATATATATATAAAAAAGATTCATTAAATATATATATATATATAAAAGTTTCATTAAAAACATATATACATATATATATATATATATATATATATATATATATAAAAAGATTCATTAAAAACATATATACATATTTATATATATAAAAGATTCATTAAAAACATGTATATATATATATATATATATATATATATATATGTGTGTGCAAGATTCATTTAAAACATATATATATATATAAATGATTCATTAAAAACATATATATATATATATATAAAAGATTCATTAAAAACATATATATATATATATAAAAAAGATTCATTAAATATATATATATATATAAAAGTTTCATTAAAAACATATATACATATATATATATATATATATATATATATATATATATATATATATATATATATATATATATATACATAAAAGATTCATTACAAACATATATATATATATATATTTTAAAGGAAAAACAGACCACTTTAAGGCTCCATGTAATAATTTATTTCGCCAAGCCCTTTATTAAAGGACACTGGCTCATCAGACTCCACTTCCAAACGGTGAAACGAAAATATAGAAAATTCATTAAAAACATATATATATATATATATATATATATATATATATATATATATATATATATATATATGATTCATTAAAAACATATATATAAAAGATTCATTAAAAACATATATACATATATATATATAAGATTCATTAAAAACATATATATATATAAGATTCATTAAAAACATATATATATATATATATATATATATATATATATATATATATATATATATATATAATTCATTAAAAACAACTGACACGTTACTGCGGCTGAGATTTGTATTTGATTTTTTTTATGTTCTTGTAATTTTCTTCTTTTCTGGACATAAATTATGTAGAAATTGTCCAAATGTTTTTTTTTATGTCCGAGTTCTTTCACTTAAACCATTTACAGATGACCTTGGAAGTATCTTCCGGAAATCAACTAAGAAGAGATAGAAAAACATACAAACGGAGAATATCGGAATCAGAAAATGTCTTACAAAAAAATGAATGAGGTTTTATTTTCGGGCAATTTTCTTTTAATTTCACTTTGAGATTCTTAATTTCGAATTTTCCATTTCGAACTCTGATTAAAAATCCGTAAAATACTGGCGAATAAAATAAGAGAGAATCGTGAACCTAAACAAGCAAAGTAGCAATAAACGTCGCCTCACTTAGTTGAAGATCTTTAATTTAACTTACGTCATCCGTCCCTTTGTCAATCCGTGTCTATCACGTGACATAGCGGTAAGAGGAATTCCCCGCTATTCCCGAGAAATAGACCTCTTGACAGCGAGACCACAACTCTCATCCTTGAGCCATACCCACAAGTACTACGCAGCGACGGAATATATATTTCATAGCTCGAGACAGGAAAAAGAGCGGAACTTTCGTTGGATGAATAACTCGCGGCTAATCAGGCTTAAAACTGCCAATGGTACTTGGTTCTCGTTCAGGTGATTGACATTTGATAACGAAAGTCTGCAACAGCCCGATGGACACGAATCTATGAAAGCTATTTTCTGTTTCCCTTGGGAATTAAGTAGTAATGAAACGCTGTAACGTTGGCGACTGCAAACATTAAACATTTGCACACGTTGCAACATGAGATCGCAGTTGAAGAATTTCTACGTCGTTAGTATTGAAATGACGTTAATAATATTTCCATTCCAATTTCCAGCTTTGTTTTCTGCAAATATCTCATCGGTAACACTCGACGAGGAAAGACTAGGAAAATTATAGCGAATATAAATCACATTGAATTAAACTCCCGTGACCGGAGCTTTGTTCCCTGTGTTCAGCTACATTGACCAAAAGTTTGTTAAATAATCTTATATATGGATTTGATTATTTTTAATATTGAAATAAGTTTAGGATAAATAAAAGTTTTTATCTGTTTTCTGATTCTTTCGGGTTTTTATTGTTTTTATCACGGTGCTTCAACAACTTTCTTCAGATGTTTGTCATATCTGGTCAGCTCTTTGGAATTTTTTAATGAACTCTTTCATTTTGTCAGATAAGTGGAAAGTATGTTATCGTTCTTTACTTTTTATTCCATTCCATTGACTTCTCTAGGGATTTGAACTCACAATTCTTCCGGCTATTTGCTTCTCTTAAGGAGGCCGCATTGCCTTTTCTTTTGCCGCCTACCTCAGAGATTAAAGTAATCAAAGAAGAAATTAACAAGAATCTGTGGCTACGTCAAATTCTTTTTACTTTTTTCATCGCTTTGTTCTATATCTCAACAGGATGCTGATCGGATATAAAAAAAAGTAATGACATTGTCAATATCGGTTGAGTATTTCCTCATTTTACGGAAAATAAAATTTATTTACTGAAATATTTATAAGGAAAAGATAATATTTCTTAATGGAAAAGCTAAATAAACTTTTGTAAGAACTCTAATTTTTTTATTAATGCATCTTTCTAAACAGATATTTAAGTTCTCTTTTGCATTAATAGCCTACAGTTAAATTTATAAACATGATTATCCAAACAAAATACTAGGTGTATACTAAATAATACACATGTTTTTTATCACACTTTTTTTTTATTTAAAAATCTATTAAATGAAAGACCATAGCCACCCAATATAAATGTGGATTCAATTTGAAAATTCACATCGCAGTTCAACATAGAAGCAAACATTCTAAGAGGAAAGAAATTTCTTTCCTCTTAGAATAGGAATTAGTAAAAAAAATACCATCATAACTACATCTGCCTAATCTAAGAAAACATAACATCACCAGCTAAGAAAAATATTATCAACAATTATTTCGCCATTGACAAGAAAAGGGGAGAATGTCTACTACAACAAAAATTCAAAACAAAACAAACAATTTTATGAACAAAAAAAGGAATTTCCTCATTGAAAGTAAAATTTCAGCACATGCACGAGAATAATGAAAACGTAAAAAGTAACTGATGAATAAGTGTGTGAAGTCCTAAGAGTACTGCTTTGAAGAGGACTAAGTTGATATTTCTCTAAATAGGCGACTTTTTTGTTCATATTGAATCAGTTGTCATACTTTCCGGTAGACCACCGTACGGTAGTCTCATGTTTTACTTTTTACGAACATAGTGCTTTGATGTCTTCAAGGGAATTTGGTGTCAATACGCCGATAGGTGGTGTGTGTTCGGTGCCAAATACGGTATATTCAAGGCAATAGGAACCCAATGCATCGTCCGAAAAGAAATCCTAGTCAACAATTAAATGACAGATAAACTTTCCATTGAAATGTATTTTATTTAACCATTACTACCTATTTAACTAATATTTAACAGTCTATTTTGACAGATGTGTACATGGCCGATTGGTTATAACGTTTGCATCCTGACCTTGAGACCCGGGTTCGAATCTCACCATGATGGTCGAGTTGCCTGATACCACTGGTTCACCTTGTGGATAGACGGAACCATTGGGAAAGTTAATAAGCACGAAGTCACAAGTCATCCGGACTTTTTTCATATTGTTGATCACGCTCTTTCCAAGAAACTGTGACTAACGTCTGCTGTGCATAATGGTGATGAATAAACTGAGCAAACGTCTGCAATAAGGATTGGTTAGTCGCCCCGGTAGTCAGGTACCCTCGAATACGAGTAGCCAGCTATTTAAGAAAATTAATATTTACCCAAAATAGCAAAATATGAATTAATTAGTTTTACGTTGGAAAATTGTTTTAAAATATATATTCACGCTTATCTACAAAAAATAAATTCAAATTTGCTGAATTTTTGATTGAATATCCTATGATAATTCTATAAATTCTTTAAACTAGGATAAATAATTGTTTCTGTTGGTGGACTCGCCGTTATTCTGAATTGTGTCTGATGAACCAAGACGAAGGATTTTATTCCATGAATTACCTTAACTGGGATAAATTATTTGTAAAGAAAACTGTTGTCAATGTCTACGCTGATCTTTGGCATAGAGGTCGACCATTCTAATGCCATAGATCCCTCCTACCGCTGAGTAAGGCTGAATAAACTACAAAAGCTTAGGGATTATGTCAATAACTAAATGAATTCGAAAACTTCACAGAATAATAAGAATTACTTCTTTCAGAATTTCTAGCGGAATTTTATTAAATTAACATAGCTGAACTATCCCCCAACCTTTCTTATTTTAATTGATTGTCTGAGATGTCTATGTCCCATGAATCTTAAGAAGTATTACCTCCAGTTTTGTTATCTTACTACTTCCGACACGCCTTGCTACATCAATGTCCATTAATTCTTATTGGCGATAGTCATTTGCTTTGACGTAAAATTGAGTCCAAGTGAAAATAGCTGCATGAATTTCTAACACCCGATCCGCCGATTTCTCACGATAGGAGGGGGGAGGGGAACTGGACCCGGAACGAGAAAAGTCCAAATCAATCGAAATGGTTCTTGTGAGTAAAGATAGGGAAAAGATATCGATTCTACAGTCCATCAATTTAGTGATAGATCATTCGATCTAGAAATAGCTGATTGAAGAGAATGCCTATAATGAAGCTGCTTATTGAATTTAATATCGATATTTAAATTTCAAATGAATTGCCAAAATAATAGATTCATGGCGATAAACTCCACCTTTTTTGAGTCGGATATAAGATATAATGAAAGTCGATCTCCAAAGAACAGCATATAAATGTAGCCTTTAACCAGACATCTTGGAGAGTAAGGACAGATAAGAATCGTACCAAGTCTATTTTCTCTCGAAATTGCTTAGAGATTTTCATTAACGATATGAAATTGATTAGCAGCGGAACCGTGAGGCAAAGTTGAATTCAGTCACCCACATGAGGGTTTCATATTTGCTGGACTAGCTCCATGGTTATATCAAGTGTTGTATTTTAAGCTTACATACCTGACTGGCGATACTCACATCAGCAAATAGTAAATAGAAATTGTAAAACTTAAGAAAAAATTGGAGATCAATATTCCCATATGAACGTTCTTGATTTTCCTAACGATTATTTATAGAAATTGTTGATATTTACGATAAGCTTATCTTTGCATAAAGAGGCATGGTGGAGTAATGGATAGCAGCTCGGATTGAGGAATCAGAGAGCCGAGTTCGAATTCCAGTCAAATCCATTACATTCACTTACGTGCTAATACCCTTGGGAACGGTATGAATCCTCTTCTTCTCCCCCTAGCTATGGGTAAATAGCAGGACAGACTGGGTTATATAGCCTTGGATGCTAACTGGGCTACCGCACAAAGAAATGGCAACCTACTACGGGGGAAAAATCTGCCTCGCCAGTCATGTATCGAAAGCGTGTATCACGCCTGGCACATAACTGACTTACCTTTGTATGAGTCAATGGCGTGTAAAAGTGAAAGAAAACAGTTTTCAGAATATTGGCTCAAAAATACATGAAATCACGTTGTATTCTGGAATTGAAAGAATTTAATGTAAACTACAATAAAAATCGGAAAATATTATTGTTTAATTCTTAAACCGTTAAGAAAGTGAAACGTGGAAAAACTGGGAATTATATGAAACAGAATTCTTGTAATATATTAAAAGGTCGAAATGTATCGTAGCTGGAACAACAATGGTGCATATAAGGCAAGACAGGGTGTTGGATTCAATCCCATTCACATTGGTTTGGAATTCAGAGATTTTCTTCTCCTTGACTGGTTGCCACGGTAAGGCAAGCTATTTCAGTTTGTCCTGCTATTTAAGTAATATCTAGAATAGGATTGGATTCATGCCTTTTCCAAAGGCATTAGGGTGAACTGAATGAAACAGATTCTCGCGAAAATTGAACTCGGCACGCTGACTACGGCGATTAACGTTGAACTATCCCGACAGCTTGTCTTTCGCGTGACTTTTAAAAAAAAGGCAAATAATAAAAATTGGTTGAAGTTCTAAGATGAGTTTTGATCATTAAATATTCCAGGAATTCTTCAAACCAGCAACAATGACGTTTATCATGTGAGCAATATAAAGTATAAACAAAAGAACCGCCTCAGAATAAATGTAGATGGATTAAAATAAGGAAAATCTCTACTAATGTGTTTACAAACAAGATTACAATTGCTTAGGTGGAATTATAAATAAAATGCTTACTCGCTACAAAATTATACAATTTCATCTTTTATTGCTCCCAGCCATGGGTTAAATAGTATGGGAAAAGTCATTGTTATTCTCTAAACATTGTTCACTGCATTATTCTTACAATCCAATGTCTCGGATTTACATAACCCACACAGGGTTGATAAACCATAAAAACAAATCAATAAATCGCCTTATTGATTTGATATTTAAGTTAAACATTCTTGTGGGTTGGCGAATCGGAATATTTTGTTCCTTGTACATGGTGAGAACCGAATTTTTTTTTCTCTCACACACTCAATAATCTCTCTCTCTCTCTCTCTCTCTCTCTCACTGGCTACTCTCTCTCCGTCTCTACTCCCTCTCCCTCTCTCTCCCTTTCTACTCTCTCCACTCCATTTTACTCTCTATCTCTCACACTCTCTACTCTCTCTCTCCTTCTCTACTCTCTCTACTTTCTCTCCCCCTCTCTACTTTCTCTCTCCCTCTTTACTTTCTCTCTCTCTCTCTCTCTCTCTCTCTCTCTCTCTCTCTCTCTCTCTCTCTCTCTCTCTCTCTCTCTTCGTATACCAGCTTATATACCCACTGGCGCTTCTTTCACGTCGTTTCTCAAAGTGCGCTGGACTTAATTCATAACAAGCACAGACGTCTTCAGCGTTGAAGTAATATTAACGAATTTATTTAAAGGACCCTAGTCTCCTGCGGTATCGACCTGAAATCAGGCAACAGAAGCACATACGGCAGGAATTTCGGGTGCCAGATTTTCCTGACGATTGCCATCGCTGAATAATCAATTCGCAAACTCAGTTTCATAAAGTCGGCGCTCTGTCGATAAGTTTGATAAATATATCTTTACCTATAATTGTTTTAAAATTTTTATTAAATGTTAGGTTGAACCTTATGTTTCTATATCACTGTTTTTTTTTTCTTCTATTAGATGTAAATGTAAAAGAAAAATCATTCTCTAGTTTAATACCATTCATATTCACTTTTTCTTTATCGAAATTATTTTTCGTATGAAGAGTTATTGGATAATTTGCGGTTGATGGGATTTGTTTGATTTTGCTGGGTCAGTAATTGGAGGAAGTTTCTATGGAAATTAAGTTGTGGTCTGGTTTTTTGAACGTTTGGCATAATACCGTCACAATATAATACAAACTGCCCAAAATATTTAACACAAATATCGGTAAACTTAGCTACAACTGCACCGAAAACATGCTACAAATCATAAAAGATACAACAAAATTACCAGTACACACACAACACCCTCTGTAATTGTATAAAAAAGTACTAAATAACCACTAAAGGCCAACTGCCGAGAAAATAACGTAATATATGAAGCTATGATAAGATCCAAATAAAACGAAAAACTATATAAGAATATCAGAAGATGCCTGGAAACGGAGAATCTACTCGCACGAAACATCCTTTAACTGTTCGTTCGTCATCCACATGCGGAAATAATCTTGACTTCGAGTCACTGGGAGCGGGGTGAGTGTAGAGATGACTAATGGGTCTGATCTTCTCCCTGAAAAGTCTGTTGCAGTTATAACATGGGATCCTGGGGACTAAAACAGACCGGGAGGCAGAGTCCTCCTGATCTTTCTTTTTCTAGTGTCTCTGTTCTTTATCCCCGATTCTTTTCTTTTCAAAATCAGACACTCGGGACGTTACAAGGGAGTGCAAGACAGCACTGTGTCCTCAGCAGACTCTTCAGCGTGTCTTTGTAATGTTTCTTTGGTCTGCCGATTGAGCGCTTGCCTATGGGTAGCCCGCCGTAGAGCAATCTCTAGGGGGGGAGGCGACAGTGGTTGTGCAGTAGGATGGCGCTGATGCTCTCCATCTAAGCATGCTGGAGCACTCTAATGTCTGGGACTCTGTCCTGCCACTTGACACGGAGCAGGACGCATCTAATACGGAAGGCATCGAGTTGTTTAGCATTCTGGCTGTAGACAGTCTATGTCTCGCACGCATAGAACGGACATAGCAGGACTACTGCTCCGTACACTTTGAGATTGGTGCTAACGCACAGTCCTCGTCGCTCCCAGACTTTATTCTTTAGTCTCCCGAATGCCGCGTTGGTTCTGGCAATTCTGTAGTCTACATCCTCATCGATATTAGCGGAGCGTGACAATGTGCTACCAAGATAGATGAACTTGTCTGCAGCTGCTAGTCTCTGACCGTTGAAAGTATTGTAAGGTTCACTGTATGGCACAGCAGGTACAGATTGGTGCAGGACTTTGGTCTTCTTGGAAGAAATTGTGAGGCCAAAGTCTTTGCAGGTCTTAGAGAATAGATCCACGCTGTCCTGAATGTCAAACTGGGTACTGGCATTGAACGCGCAGTCGTCGGCGAACAGGAATCACGGGCCGTTTCTTCATGCACTTTTATCTTTGCCTGCAATCTCCGATGGTTCAAGAGTTTACCGTCGGTACGGTAGTGGAGATCTACACTGATGTCTCCATCTCAGAAGGCGTCCGTCAACATGGTGGAAAACAATATGTTAAACATGGTGGGAGCCAGCAGGCATCTCTGCTTTGCTGTTGGTGACGGGGAACGGTTGGGGGTACCTCACCGTCATCACGCATTCAAGTCGTTATGGAATTGCCGGACAATCGCAATGAAATTGACGGGGCATCCAAACTTGGCCATGATTCCACACAGCCTCTCACGACAGTATCAAATGCCTTAGTCAGGTTCACGAAGGTAGAACATTTAACTGTAGAAATATGCAAAAAGCACAACCCTCTTAAAGTATATATAGAACCTCAAAAACACAAAGCAAAACAGTCTATAAATGACATCTTAATTTTGTTGCTATGTATCTACCGCAATTAGTCCAGGTGTATAGTTCGTTCCTCAAGTCATTGTGTCCTTGTATGATGTAGAAATTGCTTAAATTGTATCAGGTCACAAATTCTGTCTTTGTGAACAAGACAGGAAATGATATACAATCTTCCTTTCTATGATTGTGTTATCAGTTCGTCATTTGATTGATGTTAGTCAATCTTCAGTTCTAAAGGCTTAATGAAAGTTGAATAGCAAATACTGGTTTATAGGAGTAAATGTTTTTGTATTTTGTCGATGCAAAGAAACTGAAAGATCGCATTTTGCATATATAGATCACCACTCGTGGGTCTCGTGAAAAATGAATAAGTGGTTCCTTATATAAGAAATCGTTAAAAATAATGAAGCATTTTTATTATTATTTATGAATAAAACATTTGTACAAAGGGAGAAATGAGGCAGTACAGAAACCAGATGAAAGTACGAATATTAGAACGTGTGTCTTGCGATTTGGAAGGTCTCGTGATTAGAATCACCTTTTGTATCCAAATAAACATAAATATCTACTCCTTATCCCACAAACTTGGGCACGTGGCCGAGTGGTTAGAACGTTCGCATTCTGACCATGAGACCCGGGTTCGAATCTCACCATGTAGGGAAAGTGACGTCCTAATGTTATCGAACAGCGTGCCTGGAAAGTGCCTGAAAACCATACCACAGGCTGACCCAAGCCTTGTTAGTGACATTGAATAGACGGAACCCTTAGGGCCGTCGATAGCTGTGTTAGCACGAAGTCACAAGTCATCGTGCCCGAGTGCTTGAGTGTGGTGGCCTAGTTCAAATTGTTTCACGCTAGATAACATGCCCTTTCCCAGAAACTGCAACTCAGCATGGTAGAAGTATGAACCACGGGTGGGCTCTGTGGGTGTTGAATAAACACAAATGCGCCTGAGCAAGTGTCTACAATCGGGATTGGCTTGCCGCCCTAGCAGACGGGTACCCTCGAATACGAGTGGCCAGAACGACGATGTGATACGATTTCATTTTGATCGGCAGCCTATTTATTACGAAAGAAATATGTAAAAGTAAGCTGCCATGACTACTGCGTACGAGGGTGGGCTGAAAAGTTGATAGTCTGATCATGAAGGAGTGATGCTAGAGCTGTGAAATTTTGCATGCTTTAATTTCAACTCAATAACTGTATCGTCTCTTTCCAGGTAAACCGTCATCAGACTGTTCAAAGAAGACTTCAAAAGTAACTGGTAGCAACTAAAAAATGGAGAAAATTTGTCGACGTGGTGTTATCAAATACCTACAGAAAAAGGGTTTAGCCCCCCCCCCCAAACATTCATACTGACATGGTTGCTACATGATGGAATGACGCTACATCTTTATCAACAGTGCAAAGTGGGCAGCTGAATTTTGTTGGGGAATAGGGAGTCTTGAAGATGACCCAAGGCCTGGACACCCTGCGACTTTCACCACCAAGGAAAACATTGATTGTGTTCACCACATGGTGGTAGATGACAAGCGAGAGACTACAAATTAAATAGCTAATATATATGAGAGTATTGTGAATATTCTACACAATGAACTTGACATAACAAAGGTTTCTGCTCTGTGGGTACCACGTCTTATGAAACCTGTTCAAAAGCGTACCAGGCTGGTCACATCACAAGGAAATCTGAAATTGTTTGAGGTATGTCCAGCTGGTTTTCTAATCCAAGCAGAGTTATAGGTTCATCTCTTTGAGCCAGTGACAAAAAACAATCCCTGCAGTGAAAACAACCGCTTCACCTGTTAAAAAGAAGGCCATGGTTCTTTAATCTGCAGGGAAGGTGATGGCTTCAGGTTTTTGGGATGCACAAGGCATTGATTTTATTGGCTATCGTCAAAAGGGCCACACCATCTGTTATGGTCCAAGTTCCTTGTACCACGGTGATGGTCCAAGGTAGAACCAATGAAGAATAACTCGAACACAGGTATGAAATAACACAGATATATTACAAACAGAAATATATACAAAGTAGAAGTATTAATAATGAATATCAGATTTGGTTAGAGTGAACTATGTTATCTCGACAAGTATCATTATTCCAATGTCTTACAGTAATTTTGACTCTGTCTCTGTGACTGTGACTGACCTGCTTCTCCCTCTTGAGGCGCAGTATTTATGATGTCCGGAATAGTCCATTATTATTATAAGTTCCCATAACACCATCAATGGAGAGTACTATGCCAACTTGCTGACCATACGCCCAGGACGAAACTCCTTGGTTGGTTTAAATGGCGGCTGTGCATGACTATGGCTTTGAATTGATTTGGCCCCATCTGTTCCCCAATATGAAAAACACTTTGCCGGGAACCTGTATTGCAGTGCAGTGCAGTGACGATGACGTCATATCTGCTTAGTATCTGTATATTTATATATGTCCTCATCTTTGTCGCCATATTTATTACAACGTTTCGGCCTTTCAGTATCTGTCTATATTTCTGAGATGAGTTATTATGTACACTATTTACATTATTCGGACTATTGTACTCATCTTTGTCGCCATATTTATTACAACGTTTCAGCCTTTCAGTATCTGTCTATATGGGGTAGACTGTTCTAGTTCCACGTGCCATGTTTAATGGATGTCAGAACAGTTTATCCCAGTGAGCGAAATAAAGGGTTCAGTTCGACATTCCAACCACCTGAAGAAGGCCGGAGCGTACAACGGCCGAAACGCTGTAATAAATATGGCGACAAAGATGAGGACAATAGTCCGAATAATGTAAATAGTGTCATATCTGCTGTTGATGACTTTTAGGACCAACAGAATGATAGCTTCTTCACCAATGGAATCCAAGCATTGCAACACCAGTGGAAGAAGTGTGTGACCCACAAGGGGGACTATGTTGAAAAATAAACCTCATTTGGTGACATTCAATGAGAGTATCTTGGTCAGCCTATGAACTTTTCAGCCGATCCTTGTATATTTAAAATACATATTACAATAGGAGATTTAGGTAAAAAGTTCACATTTGGAACTAATCGAAAATAAACAATAAATGAAACAGAAACAATAAAAGTTAATTTAAAAAGTCACATTGTATCATCGTTTTTTTTTTTTCGATGACACATTAAAAAAATTCTGTAAGTTATTTTCAGTAAGACAAAATAATAACCAGATATCCTATAAAGTCCCGTTGACATTTATCTATTTAGAAACATCAAAGCTAAATGTTATTTTACTGTAAAGAAATTCTCTTATCGAAGAATTCGTTTTCTTGAAAGGATTTCAAACCCTTCTGAAGAAAAAGAAATGTTGAAAATAAGTGAGTAGAATTCGGCTGAGATCTTTTCAGACAAATTTTATGGAAGATAAAAACAAATGTTCTGATTTCACTTCTTCTAATTACAACTTGAAACTTCATCGATAAATTTTCACACGTAAGACATTGTTCAAGAAACACTCAACTCTAATTGCGTCTTGGGGAATTGCCTTTCCAGAGAATATTGTTGGCAAAGACGACTTCCATGGCTGTTAGCTTAGACATCTTCGTCAAAAATCGTCTCTTAACGAGCGGCTGTAGTGTAGTCAATTAGTTTACAGCCGCTTGAGATAACAAAAACTCCAATCTAATTTTCTTTCATCCGTGGACAGGAGAAAAAGAATGAAAATTACAAGGGAAGGAAAAGCTGGGGAGGGGACCGGCAAAACAACAGACGCAGGAGCACAAATAGAAAGACAACGAGTTAAAGTTTCATTTTGAACTGATTAGCAGAAATCACTGCTCATGAGTTGTTGATCGGACGTCCAGAAGTGTTCCATTGCTTCGTGGTTGATTGTCTGGTAAGAAAATTGAAGTATGTCCATGTATTTATGAGGCCAATTGTTGATCTATGACGTATTCACTTGCAGCTTTTGCTGACATTTCTCCCAGATTTATTGATTTCTATCCTTTTCCCCCAAAATACAATTCCATGTGAGTCTAAAGATAAAGAAGAGAAATCGAGGACAAAGTTTCGCTCAGGTTTTTTATTTTCTTTATTATCTTGACATTCAGTTGACAGATTTCATTTCATTTCTATTTGAATTTTTTGTTCGAGCTGAAATTTTGATCTATTTTTTATTTTATGTGGTATTGTTGCTTCTTTGGAGTTGTGATGTGGTTGTAGGAATTTGTTTGCGTGTCTTCATTTGAAAAAGAGATTTGATCTTTTTCGCGAGGAATTTATACTTTTGTTCTAAAATGGCGATTAGATTTGTTCTTAAAGGTTGTTTTGTTTTAAGGTGTTGTCATAATATGGGGATGTTTTCTTATCGGACAAATAAGAAAAGCTGTCACTCTTTCTATAATCCCTTAATAACCTATATATATATATAGTAAACCGACAGAAAAAGAAGATAACTGAAAACATGAAACTTCCAGTAATCCATTGTCGATTTCTTTTCCAAACTGTTCAAACAAACAGATAGATAGATAGATAGATAGATAGATAGATAGATAGATAGATAGATATTAACAGACTGAGATAGATAGATAGATAGATAGATAGATAGATAGATAGATAGATAGATAGATATTAACAGACTGAGATAGATAGATAGATAGATAGATAGATAGATAGATAGATAGATAGATATTAACAGACTGAGATAGATAGATAGATAGATAGATATTAACAGACTGAGATAGATAGATAGATAGATAGATAGATAGATAGATAGATAGATAGATAGATAGATAGATAGATATTAACAGACTGAGATAGATAGATAGATATTAACAGACTGAGATAGATAGATAGATAGATAGATAGATAGATAGATAGATATTAACAGACTGAGATAGATAGATAGATAGATAGATAGATAGATATTAACAGACTGAGATAGATAGATAGATAGATAGATAGATAGATATTAACAGACTGAGATAGATAGATAGATAGATAGATAGATAGATAGATAGATAGATAGATATTAACAGACTGAGATAGATAGATAGATAGATAGATATTAACAGACTGAGATAGATAGATAGATAGATAGATAGATAGATAGATAGATAGATAGATAGATAGATAGATAGATAGATAGATAGATATATATTAACAGACTGAGATAGATAGATATTAACAGACTGAGATAGATAGATAGATAGATATTAACAGACTGAGATAGATAGATAGATAGATAGATAGATAGATAGATAGATAGATAGATAGATATTAACAGACTGATATAGATAGATAGATAGATAGATAGATAGATAGATAGATAGATAGATAGATAGATAGATAATGAAGGAACTGAAATAGATAGATAGATAGATAGATAGATAATGAAGGAACTGAAATAGATAGATAGATAGATAGATAGATATTAACAGACTGAGATAGATAGATAGATAGATAGATAGATAGATAGATAGATAGATAGATAGATAGATAGATATTAACAGACATAGATAGATAGATAGATAGATAGATATATAGATAGATAGATAATGAAGGAACTGAAATAGATAGATAGATAGATAGATAGATAGATAGATAGATAGATAGATAGATAGATAGATAGATTCACTAATGTGTCAAAAATCATTAGATTACCTATTATCACGTAGGACCCCCCTCCAGTTCATTAAGCGAATGTTGGTGAATTTGGCCCGATGATACGGGACATCAAGCTACAGGAATAAACTATCGTTGCAGTCCATGAATGAATGCAAATTGTTACCCAAGCAGCGCAGCGTAACAGTCACTGTTTAATGACGTGAACCAGCTGATCTAACCCATGTTACATGAACACACATCACATCATTATCACGGTGCTTTGTTTGTAAGTGGGACAGCCATATGCTTCCAACTGCAACTGTGACTTACAGATTTGTGGTGTTAAAAGAAATAGGCTGATAGGTCCTTTTTTTCCTCTATCTCTTGAAAGCTAAAGGACGCTGCACTTACCAATGTGGATGTGATTTGAGCCGGTGTCACTTGTCTGTTATTGTAACCAGTGTCGGACTGGCCCAATGGGACCCACCGGGAAATTTCCTGGTGGGTCCCAAAATGTTGGTCCATCACTTTAGAAATAACCAAAATAAGTAAAAACTAAAAAAAAAAAAAATATTGCGTAGATGCTCGGAAGATTTATATAAGTCTTCTTTGATGCTAGAATTTCTTTTCGTAGATAAAAGATATCCTCAGTTCCTTGTTTGATGAAGCTTGTTTTTTTTCTCCATTATTAAAGTTATTTTTCACTTTTGTTTTGGTTAACATATAAAATATATTTGTTTAACATAAATAAATAAAACGATATTGAATAGATGTTTTACCTGCCTAAAACCTTCATTTTTATTTAATTCCTTTGACTATATTTTGGGATAAGTGGCTCCTTTTAACTGGGCCCTTTTGCAAGTTTTCCCGCTAGAAATTTTCGACCCAGTCCGCTATTGATCGCAACCAATCCTAGTGAGACGAACCCTTTGCGTTTAACAGCATGTGTGGTCATCCCTACCAGCATATATTGATAATACACACGTGGAATCTTCCAGTGTTCAGTTATTGCTAGCAGTATTTTTAATGTCTGTACTACATTAAAACTCATTAAGAATCAAGAACTAAGGCTTTAATCCACTTGACTATTGTCTCATAGGACAATCCTGAATGTAAAATTTGGCGCCTTAAACCTAATATTCTTATTACCTGTCTGTTGTTACTGCTGCTTCAATTATCCTAACCGTCCATCATAGCTTCTCTTTCTTACTGCTAAAGCCTTGCTGTGAAGCTTGGCTCTCTCTGCCGTCATTTCTCTTTCTTTATTAACAGCTCGAATATGGTATTTATTTCTATGCAAAACCTGCTGAGGACGTCTTCTTCATAGCAGACATCTCATTTTCCAATGTTCTTTTCTGTTTAATACTTTTATTCTGTTATCTTTTTTGGTACGTCTTAGCATAAAATATTTCAATTTCACAGATAAAACTAATGGCATTTTTCTCCATTTATTAGTTTCATTCTTTTTCATGTTTACTGCATGTAATACACAATTTAATTAAAATTTATTCATTAAATTAATTCAATAACATAATTTGAAAGATAAAATCCCAACAGAAATTTTAATGAACTGGAGATAAGAAAATTACTATTAAAATATTTTGGCTTTTCTGTAAGAAAAGAAAATATTCTAAGAGGATAGTGAAGAAAAAAAATAATGATTTCTTATACTTAGTAGGCATCCGTTTATCTTCCGAGATAAACGTAACCCCCCCTGTTTGATGGTGAGACTCCAGGGCGTAGAACTTGATGATGGTATATGGAGGCTATGCGCTGCTCAGAATACATGACCCCTCCTACCCGGTCCATAAGAATACAGGACAGTACATTTGGAGTTGGCTTGGCTGCAGAAGTTACTAGAAGTTGTCATCAGTGTTGAAAACCAACTGCTGCTTCGGGACTTCACTCCGAATCTTGTCTCGATTTACTTCCATATCCTTTTCTGTGTTTTGATATGACCGCAAATGGATGTTTAAAACCAGGGTTTTCTTCCCCTAGATAGACTGCCTTCCTAGGATGTCTAGCTCCATTTACCCGATGCAGCTGGTTATGAGGCACCAGTTGTCCGCCTTTGCCCATTCTTTAGTTTAGAGCTGGACTTAGTTGTCAGGGGCTATTTGACCACATAAATAAACAAACACAAATATCAAAAAGTTTGTTAATTTTAAAAAAATGTAGCAGAAACAAAACATGAAGATATAAATCGAGATTTTAACCTGAAATATTCGAAAATTATGATGTTATTATACTATTAAAAAATATACTACCTTTTAACAGTACTAACAGCTAAATTTTCAATTGATAAAAATGGATAATAGTAGAAAATGCAATATATAACTTTAGGTAAGCAAAAACAAAAAGTAAAAATAAAACAAATGATCTTCCCGTTAGTTGTGCAAAAACAAATACAGAAAATTTGAAAGAAATAATAATAACCAATAAATATATAACTTCAAATAAATATATATAATAAATGAAAAAAGAGAAATAATAATTTAATATAATTCAAATATATATATATATATATATATATATATATATATATATATATATATATATATATATATATATATAATAAAAAGCTAAAACACTAATATTTCATGGTTATAATTTATTACATTGGAATCGTAATCACGATCCAGTCAGACCTAGAATTTCAAAATTCTCGGAGATTATAAAGTCATTATTTAACATAAAATAAAATCATTTATACTGCTTTATTGACAGTACTAAAACCTAAACTATCAATTGACAAAAATGAACGAGAATAGAAAATGCAAAATTGATAAATATAACTTTAGGTAAGCAAAAGTAGAAAGTAAAAATAAGACAAATGATCTTCAGCTTAGATGTACAAAAGCAAATAAATGCTAATACAGAAAAACACGCTAACTGTAGAAAAAGTTGAAAAATTATAGAAAATAATACATAACTTTAAATAAATAAAATAATCATAAAAGTATATATAATAAAAAAAATAAAAGAAATAATAACTGCAAATTATATTAAATTATTATATTGCTTTTAAGCAATATTTAATTTTTTACAAAAATAAACAAAGCTAGAAAATTATAAATAACCACTTCAGATTCGTAGATCACCTATTGCGTGAAAACTAATTTCTGATTTCACAATACTTTTGCAACTTATCGACAAACGATCATGTTAGACAAGACACCGTAAAACATTTGCTTTGACAGCTACTTTTGTCATCGGGGACTTATACACAAATCAACATGTCTGTTTGGTTGCGGAATGTCATCGTTTCTTTTATAAAAAAAAAAGTAGCTTCTAAGGAAAACATAACCGTGTCTACACTTTCAAATACAGATAGTCCTCAATCATTGTCTCCGTAACTCTGAAACTTTTACAGATTTCTGTCTTCAAGGTTATTTTCGGGGCAAAACTAAATAGATCCATTTTTTTAAGACTAAACGAGTTTCTTTTTTCGTATTCTAATTTCCTGCGGTTGGGAAATCCTTAGAGTTTCAGGAAGTCCAATTTCCCCGTCAATTAATTCTGACTGTGGGTGAGGATTACAAGTCCGGAGGGGAAAGGCCAACTACCAAGTGACGATCGGTCAAAATACCAGAGTTCAATCTTTTATTGACGTTGATATCCGACTGAAAGAGACTCTGTTACAATTGCGGCAAAGAAAGGGAAGTGAATAAAGAGATAAAACATTTTGTTTCTTTTCCAGTTTTGTTGAAAAAGCGGTGATGGCTGCCATTTGCTTTTTGGTAGATAATTATATAAATAGGGAGCCAAAGTAGATATATTTTATATAGTATTTGTTCAAAAGCGGGGATAGTTGAGAAGGTGGAAGATTATATTGCACCAATCTTCGAAATTCTGAATTTTGCCTAATTGGTAACGCCAGGGAATAATATATAACCTGATCTATCAAGCAGAAAACACACACACGCACGCACAGACACACACGCGCACACACAGACACACACATACATACATACATATATATATATATATATATATATATATATATATGTTTCATTTAGGACGACAGTCAAAGTACTACGATTAGGCTTTTTATTTAATTTTTCTTGTGTTCGTACAAGTGATTCTTTGTCCACAAAGACTGTGTAGAACTGGTACAAACGTTCTAAAATTCCGAGCGCTTTCGGTATAATTTTAGCCATTATCCAGGATGATTTTATTTTTTCAATTTAATTGGCTGTGTAGGTTGTGTATATGTTTTAGTGTAATAGAGTTGTTTTATTTTCCGAACACAGTCAGCACATTAAGGCCGTGTTCTTAGTTAATATTATTAAGTGTTGGCTTTTTCCTTTTTTATTGTTAAGGCTTCCATGATTCTTAATCTTTTTTTTTCATGTGGATGAGGTTATTATTTATGTTTTGTGAGTGTGTTTAAATGGGTCTGTCGTCTTTAATGAAACATGTATAAATGAAGAATTGCTGCTTAAATACAGAATATATATATATATATATATATATATATATATATATATATATATATATATATATATATATAAATATAAAAGGAAGACATTTGGATCAGTAACACACAAAAAGGAGAATGTCTAATATCGAGAATATTTAACATCGAATAACACAAGAAAAATTAGTTCATTTTAATATGTGGAAATATCCACTCTTTGCCTGATGAAGATCAGGAGACCGGAAACCTGTGTAGCAAAATTATCGAAAATAAAGCGTAATTTTTTTTTTAAATACAAATTACAACAAAAAACATTTGCGGTTTCTCCCTTGTTTTAAATATATATATATATATATATATATATATATATATATATATATTAGAAAAAAGAAGGAACTCATTTTAAGGAATATTACAAAAAAATGCAAACAATCGACAAATATAAAATTAATTATCTACTATATGGAAATTGAAAGCATCTAACCTTATTATCAGAAATAAAATCACGTCGATAAAATCAAAACTATACCAAACAAACTTCATGAATTTGAGAGGCTCCATAATGAACTGTGCTCACAATGAAAACAACGCCCTAAATACTTATGTTGGACACACTACCACACGACTGTCATAACGTCTGAAGTTATATCTCTCCAACCAGAGCTCAATACGGACTCATTTAGACTGACCTGGAACTGTGCCAAACTCAATACGCAACATATTTGTCGTGACTATGAATGTGATACGTAGCGCCTACTTAAAAAAATTCATTTAAAATTGATGGAAAGCAACACTTAATAAGATTGACTCAATATACTGGCCGTATATGAAATTTAAAAATGTCTTCTTTAACTTTTATACACTCTACAATAGCACTTATACACTACACACATACATACGCATACACACACGCGCACACATACATACATATATATATATATATTTTTGAATTGGACAAAGTCCGACAATTTATTTAGAGACATTTATGATATGTTTAACGTTCTTTAAAGAACGTTAAACATATCATAAATGTCTCTAAATAAATTCTTTAAAGAACGTTAAACATATCATAAATGTCTCTAAATAAATTGTCGGACTTTGTCCAATTCAAAAATATATGACGTCATTTGTTTACATTTGATACGCTAGAGCAGATATGAATAGAAGAGATTGGAAGATTTAAGTTTAAAGATTGTAAAATCGACCTTGCTAACCGGACGCTTCTCTGTGGCTGAAAGGTTAAGACACGTCACGCGAAATGACGGTTCCGTATAGGATACAGGTTCGATTCCTGTCGGAGAACGAAAATTTTCTATGAAAATTTCTCGGACATTCAGGCCGGTAAATGTTATTTAATACTGTTTATTATAAAACAGAGCATTTGCTTAAATACTTGTATCTATAAAAAGAACGTTAAACATATCATAAATGTCTCTAAATATATATATATATATATATACGGATGCAAAAGGCGATTATATTCCTTTAGTCGATATAAGTCACATGGGACACATCATGGCCGCTTTAGTGACATCACTTTATGCGGTAACAAGATTGCCAATCATTCAGTTTGTTTACAGCAGCCAAACCGATCAGTTGTTGTTTTATTTTTTAGCCTGTTGAGACTAAATCTGCCTCGTCCAGAAAATGCTTTAGCTTACAAGTGCATGACGCCGTTTTCTTTTGGGAATATATAGTTTCCAGTATGCAATTTTGGAAAACCCAATACTCACCGTTTCCCATTCATGTAATATATCCTTGGCTGGGACATAGATGGATCTGGCCCGTATGAATCTAGGGTCCTAAAAACATGGCTTCTCCAAAAACACAGAAGAATCTACATATTATATGTAAGACCCATCCTTTTCGTTTCTTCATACACTATGCTTGCTGTGTAGATATATGATATATTATTCTCGGCTTGAGACACGTGTATATATATATATATATATATATATATATATATATATATATATATATATATATATATATATGTATATATATGTATATGTATATACACGTGTCTCACGTATATATATATATATATATATATATATATATATATATATATATATATATATATATATATATACATATATATATATATATATATATGTATTAGAGTATCTCTTAGTACTATAAAAGCCTCTCTGAGAACAAAGCATATTTGTCATATACACGTCTCTCCCTTCGAATTCGACCTATGAGGGTCAAGCAGATCAGTTCCTAGTAAACTGATAGCCTGACAACAGCACATGAGATTTGATTATAGTGGTGAAGGTTTCGTGCAGGACCATCGAAACTTTTTGAAGGGCCGAAATACAGAGACCTGGTACACTACGTGCCACAGGGTACACAAACGACCCTCCGCAGGTTTCTCCTAGACCAGTTGCCATCCAGGCTATACAACCCAGTCTGTCCTGCTATTTACCCATAGCTGGAGGGAGAAGAAGTGGATTCACATTTCCCAAGGATATTAGCACGTGCCCCTCTCTCTCTCTCTCTCTCTCTCTCTCTCTCTCTCTCTCTCTAGATATATATATATATATATATATATATATATATAAAAGTGAACATAGAAGTCAACACTTAGAAGCGACAGTCTGTTTCATGCTAGATGCAATCGTCAGGCCTCTAAGTGTTGACTTCTATGTTCACTTTTATATTTACACACGCTCTATCACTGATTTTGAGCACTTTATCCCATAAATACAGCACATCTTGAGACTATATTTCTATATATATATATATATATACATATCTTAAACTTTCTTACTGCCTTTCGAACCTACCTTGATTATTCTTTTATCTTTCAGTCTTTTTTCTTCCAATTGCTCTTTCTCCCTTCCTTCTTTTATTTATCACTTACCCTCTCTCTCTCTTTCTCTCTCTCTCTGTCTTTTTTTCTAAGATACGTAGAATGTTCTGCCTCTCCCTCTTTTTCTCTTTCCATCTGCCACTTCTTTTCTTTAATCTTTTCTTACATATATCGTATCTCTCTCTCTCTCTCTCTCTCTCTCTCTCTCTCTCTCTCTCTCTAATTCGTTCTTTCTTCCTTTCTAACATATCGAAAATCTTTTCTCTTTCTATTTTTCTCTCTATATTTCTCGTTCTCTCTTCATTTCTATGATTCTCTCTCTCTCTCTCTCTCTCTCTCTTTCTCCTTCTATTTATCATTTACTCTTTCTTCCTTCTTTTCACACGGTGATCTCAGTCAACACATGCCAGTAATTAGACGTTTGTGTTTCAATTGCATTGTTCATGTTACAGCGTTAGGTAATCACAAAAGTTTCCTTTCTTCCAAAAGGCATGGCGCGGCTGTCAATAACCATTTTGTATGCAATGTCAGTTAGGGTTTAGTTGCGTTTCCTAATTCATTTTCTCGTCATTTTCAATTTTGCTCTCGAAATAAAATTCACAGAAATCGCAATTACAAAAAAATGCGGTTATTGCTTATGTTCCTAGCGCACCCGGCCTCGATCTTAACTCTTCCCCTTTGTGTCATGTCCCTTAAGAAGAAGAATAAGACGACGACGACGACGACGAAGAAGATGACGACGACGACGAAGAAGACGACGACGACGAAGAAGAAGAATACCACGAAGAAGAAGAAGATGACGACGACGAAGAAGAAGAAGATGACGACGACGACGAAGAAGACGACGACGACAACGACGACGAAGAAGAAGAAGAAAAAGAAGACGACTACGACGACGACGAGGAAGAAGACGACGACGACGAAGAAGAAGAAGAAGACGACGACGAAGAAGAAGAAGACGACGACGACGAAGAAGAAGAATACCACGAAGAAGAAGAAGATGACGACGACGAAGAAGAAGAAGAATACGACGACGACGACGACGACGAAGAAGATGACGACGACGACGAAGAAGACGACGACGAAGAAGAATACCACGAAGATGAAGAAGATGACGACGACGAAGAAGAAGAAGATGACGACGACGACGAAGAAGAAGACGACGACGAAGAAGAAGAAGAAAAAGAAGACGACGACGACAACGAGGAAGAAGAAGACGACGACTACGACGAAGAAGAAGACGACGACGAAGAAAAGAAGAAGAAAAAGAAGACGACAACGACGACGATGAAGAAGAAGAAGAAGACGACGACGACGAAGAAGAAGAAGAAGAAGAAAAAGAAGACGTCAACTACGACGAAGAAGAAAACGACAAAGCAGCTACAAATGGATCGTGACAGAGTGCAGTACCTTGGGACAAGAACATCGTGGTGACGAAACAAGAGAAAGTACAGAGGTACAAAGTCCTGGCTTGACCAATCAGATAAACCTACCAAAAAGTGGCTCAAATTGTCCCTTTTGCGGTTAGCGCTTGTCGAGGCAATTCAAAAGAATCTTTCTATTTCACGTGACGCTTTATGGGTATCTGACATCATTGGGAGTACGCAGGTGGCAGCACTGCTTGGAACAGCACATGGGCTGAGGAAAAGGCTGTGACTAGGATATCAAATCAAATAATAATAACTGCGAGTTTACTGAATTTGACACCTGCCACAATTCTTGTTTTTCAGTCTATATAGAATCTGATTACACATTAACTATACATAAATGTTATCTGTATATATATATATATATATATATATATATATATATACATATGTTAATGAAAGTTTAAACTAATATACAATACATTATTTACATTATTTGGACTATTGTCCTCATCTTTGTCGCCATATTTATTACAACGTTTCGGTCGTTGTACGCTCCGGCCTTCTTCAGGTGGTTGGAAGAAGGCCGGAGCGTACAACGACCGAAACGTTGTAATAAATATGGCGACAAAGATGAGGACAATATTCCGAATAATGTAAATAATGTACATAATACCTCATCTCAGAAATATTGACAGATACTAATATACAATACCATATGACACCAGGCAATTAAGAAAAATGGTGCTGAGAATGTTAGCCGCATATTAAACCAACTGTACTAACAGGCCCTTGTAATTTCAGGTTGGAAATTAGAGGCAACTCGTAAAACAAACAAACAAGCAGACGCAAAAATAATAATAATAATAATAATAATAATAATAATAATAATAATAATAATAATAATAAGCCTTTGCACAAACTCTATCAACGCTTGTAAATAATCCCAATGAAATCCCGGAATGGATCACTAAATATATTACATATGCCAAAAACAGAAACAGAGTGAAACAGATGATCCGAAAAATGATAGGCCAATAATATGTCTCTCCACCACGTATAAGTTGATCACGTCTGTCCTGACGAACCGTACTTAATCTTTTTTAGAAGCAAACAACATTCTTCCACGGGAACAGAAGGGATGCAAGAGACGTTCATATGGCTCTAAAGATCAACTACTGATAAACAAAATGATCCTAAAAAATTGCAGGAGACGACGTAAAAATCTTAGCGCAGCCTGGATTGATTATCGTAAAGCCTTTGATAGTGTGCCACAATCTAGGATCCTTAAGAATTTGGAAATGTACAAAGTTTCTCCTGTGGTAGTAAATTTCCTTAAGCACAGCATGGGAATGTGGAACACCACACTATACCTAAATCACACCAGATACACTGCTATCGCCAACCGTCTGAATATCCGACGTGGGATCTTTCAAGTAGACTCCCTGTCACCCCTTCTGTTTTGTTTGTCCTTAATCCCCCTTACGCATGAACTGAATAACAGTAGCTATGGTTAGAAAATAAATAAGAAAGTATTAAATCACCTACTCTACATGGATGATCTCAAACTCTTTGCCAAAGACGACAATGAGTTGAAGGGCCTCCTCAATATTGTAAAATGTTTCAGTGACGACATAGGTATGGACTTCGGATTAGATAAATGCGGAAAATTAACATTCAAGAAAGGGAGAATTACATAAATATACTCAATAGATTTAGACTTTGCCACAAAGATTAGGGAACTGGAACAAGATGTAGCCTATAAGTACCTAGGAATTAGCGAAGGAGACGATATACAACATACACTAATGAAGGAGAAAGTAAGAAAGGAGTACTACAGGCGTGTATGTCTGGTACTAAATACCGAGCTAAACTCAAAAAACAGAATATCAGCCATAAACACCTTGGCTGTCCCTGTGGTGCAATACAGCTTTAATGTCCGTAACTGGACCATAGCTGACATTAAGTGAATGGACGCCAAAACGAGAAAGTACCTCACTTGCTACCGCATGCATCATCCCAAAGCTGATGTTGATCGCCTGTATGTGCCCAGATCCGAAGGAGGCAGAGTATTAGTTCAACTAGAACTGTCCTACAAAACTACAACAATTGACCTCCAAAGATACTTGGAAACTACAGAAGACTGGATGATGGTATGTGTCAAGGAACATGAAAGTAGTAAGCGTCTTTATTCCGTAATAAAGGAAGTCAACAAGTTTAAAATGGAGTTTCATATGGGTGTGGAAATACAAGTAAAGCACAATACACCGACTGAAGCTGCAAAATACTTAAAAAAGAAAGCAAAAGCAAAAGCAAAAGCAAAACGCAACCAACCAGATACAGAAACAATGGCAAGATAAACCGTTTCATGGCCAATACTCTGCCCGTAACAAACAAGCTGATGTAGAAAAAACCCGTACCCATCAGTGGCTACGTAGTGCAGGGTTGAAAGCTGAAACAGTAGGATTTATCCTTGCTACACAAGATTAGTGCTTGTTAACTAGAAATTATCAAGCATACATACTAAAATATTGTGTTAGCCCAAAATGCAGATTCTGTGATAAATATCCAGAAACAACTGATCATTTTGTATCAGGTCACAAGGTATTGGCACCCACTGTATATAAAACCTGGCACGACCGAGTGGGCCAATATCTGTACTGGAATATCTGCAACTTCTACGGGAAGGAAAGTGAAAAAAAATTGGTATGAACACCACCCAGACCCGGTTACGGAGATAGGACCTGTAACAATTTTATGGGACTACACACAGACAGAACAATCAAAGCTAATCCCCCCTGATATCGTGATTAGAGACCGTAAAGACAAAATGTGCCTCCTTATTGATAAGGCAGTCCCTGCAAACTGTAATGTATCTTTGAAGATCTTCAAAAAACTATCAAAATACAAAGACCTTGAAATCGAAATCTCAAAAATGTGACATATGGGAACATCAACAATTCCTGTTGTAGATGGAGCCCTCGGATTGGTTGGATATGATTAGTGTAGACTAATTGAAGGGAATCCTGGAAGCCCATGCCTTAAAGAAATACAAAAGTTGTTCTCACGAGTACAGCCTGCACCTTACGAAGGGCTTTATCTATGAAAAATGTGTGTTTTTTTTGTTTTAATTGGTCAGTGGAAAATGTCATGATGCCATATCTAAACTTAGGTCCCTGGGCGAAACTCTGAAAGAAATACGTACACACCAGAAAGGAAATAATAATAATAATAATAATAATAATAATAATAATAATAATAATAATAATAATAATAATAATAATGATATGGAATGAAGAATAAAGGGGATATGAATAACAACAAAAATAATATTCACAATAATTCTAAATTTAACATATAAAATGTAAAAATAATAATAATAAATTGTATACAAATGTTCCGAAAAAAGAAATTGATTTTAAAAGAGCTCATTTATATTGAATTTGCTACAAAAATGGCTTTTAAATTTTGTCGCTTTATATTACGTTTTTTCGTTAATTAAATAAGTTAAGTTTAATTTATATATTAATTAACATTTTAGCTTTATCTTCTGCTGCATTAAAATTTCTATGGAACGTTGTTTTTAATTCTAGAATAATAAAATAATTCTAAAATAATTCTAGAATAATAGAATAATTTTCTCAAAAAAAAGACGAATTCGTTTTAATCTCATTTTGTCTTGATGAAGGCATAATCTGTTAAATACACAAGCACAGACACACGTTCTTATAGATATTTGGGGAAATAAGTATAATAAAGTGGGAAAAGTTTTTGTGTAGCGTGTTTTGTCCTTTAGGACTTCGTCGGGCTAATTTAAAAGTAATGTTTACGTTGATGGAATTACGCATGCGCACGGACGAAAGAGAGAACCTGAGAATTTCAAATATTTTTTTATCCTTGTTCAAGGGCCGGATGGCATTGTTATTATGAATAAGAACACATACAATGATAAAATGAATTTATTTATTAGAAAACTAATTAAAAGCGAAAACAAATCATGGTATAGGCTAATAAAATATCCCCCTAGGATACCCAAACTTTACGATCTCCCTAGAATCCAGAAAGCGCTCCCCACAAACTAAAATTTAACCTCTCTCTTTGGAACAATCAGTCCTCATATGTAAAAAATATTCGAACAACCTAGCTAAAAAACTAAATGAAACCGACATTTACCGGACAGTACCTCAATTTCAACTCCCACCAGCCATACAGCATAAAGAAAGGGATTGTACGCTGCATACAACACCGAGCAAAAGTCATAAGTGGCGACCCAGAGACATTAGATAAAGAATTGGTCAGTATAAGTAGTACCCTACAACGTAACAACTACCCTGGGTACATGGCAGCAGCTCCAAAAAACTAGGATAGGCGGGTACAAGAGGAGGACAACAACACTCAGAAAACAGTCTGCCTGCCTTATATGAAGGGATTATCAGAGAAAATACAAAGGATCTGAGGTCCATATAACATCAGGACAACCTTCAAAAGCTTGATGACACTTCGCAGATATCTCTCCCGAGTAAGACCCCCCCATAGATGAGAACATGACTAAAGACTGTGTGTAAGCTATCCCGTGCAGCTGCGAAAAGAAATGTAAAGGAGAGACAGACCTCCCCCTTAAAGTAAGGCTTAAAGAATACCAGAAAGTTGTAACACGAGGGGAAGTGGAAAAATCAGGCGTGGCTGAACATATATGGAGAGAAAAGGGAGATTACCGCCCTCTGTTGAATTAAGTTGAGATCATAGACAAAGAACACCATTAGAAAATTCGTAAACTTAAGGAATCAGCACATATGTTAGGCCATAAAAATCTCCTGAGCCGACCAAGCATAGAAATGAATACAATATGGGAACCAGTAATAAGGAGTGCCAGAGAAAAACGATAATAAGAACAAAAATTGCAATATGAGCACTGGTAAAATTTGTTGCTGAAGATATTAGGCTTATAATACGCAGGAAATTCATACACAGATGTCCACAAGGACACATGGCACAGTGGATAACGGCGTTAGTTAGATCCAGTGACAGGATCCAAAGAGTGTGAGTTACCTGGTTACCTCAACTCAGAAATATAGACAGATACTAAATGAAACAAATATGGCTGACAAATTCATAGCCTGTCTAGATATAAAATCTCTTTACACCACCATCCTGGTTGATAAATCCTTAAATCTAACACAAACAAACATAAAACTCTCACTACCAAAGCTAAAATAATAAAAATTTTGCCGTCTCACCCCCAATCAATGCGATTTCATATTTAACGATAATTTTTATAAACAATTTTGATCGCCAATAGGATCGTCCCTAAGTGGAGTGAAGATATGTATTTTCTTAGAATTTCTCGAATCTGGTCCTTGTCAAAATATTTTACCCAAAAAATAAACATTATTCCGACATATTTTTGATGTTCTATTAATATATCCTTGTATATTTATTGGATTTTGTGAACTCAACAAAGTCGAACATACAATAGAATTTATATATGAAATGGGAAAAAAAACAATAATTTACCTTTCCTAGATAGCAGCTACACCGCATTAACAGCTGCTTAAAACATACACCGAAAAGCAACTAATAAAAAATGATTTCATAAATTCCTATTCTCATCATAACAACAAAATACAATTTGGAATAATCATCGGGTTCTACTTAAGAGCATTCAGAATTTGCAGCCCTCAACATGACAAGGAGAAATATATAGAAAATATTTTCAAGATCCTCCAATACCGTAAATATTTTATATTCAATGCGAAACAAAAGGGTCATAAAATATTTCAAAATAGAAAAACGGATCACAACTACAATTGCAATTGAATAGAATTTATCTATTCTCAACATTAAATGTATCACAAATCCGTCTAAAACAATAAAAAAAACTTAATCCATACAAAACAAAATAATAAGATAAAACTTGAAGGAGGAACTTACTCTATTACCTGTAATCATTGCCATAAATAATACACTGGAGAAAGGAATTTAAATCAATGATTATACAAACACGATAGGGATTTTTTTACAAAACTACACATGAAATGCATTAGCTTCTCGTCCTAACTAGACTGGCCACAATTTTGATTTTTTTAAAAAGTCTACTCTAATTAAAAGAGAGAACAATTAACTAAGAAGATAAGGTTTAGAACGTACATTAGAAATGAATTACTAGACCATCCATAGTAAATTTGCGTCCGGGTTCTTACAACATTTCACCATTCTTGGCAGATCTTCGATTATCACATTGCGGGAAATTTAGGAACAAAAGAGATGGAAACAAAAACAAAAAGAATCTAAATGAAATCAGATTTCATGCCTAATTAAAAGGAAAAAATAACATCTTTACATTTGAAATTCCCAGCGTCACTCGTTCGTAAAGTAAACAGATAGATAGATAGATAGATAGATAGATAGATAGATAGATAGATAGATAGATAGATAGATAGATAGATAGATAGATTGGGAGAGAGAGTAAATGGACTTAGAAATCAACACTGTATGGTGACTGTCAATTTCACGCCTCAAGCGCCTTTATTTTTACTGTTTGATAAGGCGTGAAACTGACTGTCACCATACAATATTGATTTCTATGTCGATACTCTTTCTCTCTCCACTTAATCTCTCTCTATATATATATATCTATATATATATGTGTGTGTGTGTGTGTGTGTGTGTATACACATACAGTGTGCGATGAGTAAATTGCCTTCATTTTATATTAATTTCGCGCAAATGCGTTGCTTGTTTTCGATTTTGTCGACTGCACAGTATAGTAGGCTCAGCTGGGCACCGTCTGTGTGGGAAAAGAGCAGCATGACGCAATTCACTCCAGTAGAAATTTGGAAACGGCATGCTGTACTGCTTGGCATTCGCACTGGAAGCTCCAATACTAACATTTCAGAGTGTTTGCGTGTAAATCTGAGGACAGAGCAGAAGATTCGGAAAGAGTTAGTTGATATATCCAGGAGACCGTCCAGATGAGTTGCAGGAGACTCCGAAGTCTCTGGAGTCCATGGTTGAAGCCAATGACGATTTTATTGAATAAATTTACTCTTTAGTATTTCAAGATATTTTTGTGTAATTTTGGTAAATATATCTGTTAAAATGAGATGTCAGTGTTATTTTTATCTTTGCGTCATTTAGACCACAGTTTATCCATCGCACCCTGTATATAAGTGGAAATTACGTCTAAGGATGAATCAAATTGTCACCGCTGGGTTTTGAACTCAGTCCAGTTTTAAATACGCTCTATGCCTGATATTGAGCACTTCAATCCATAAATATAGCATACCTAAAAACTATATTTTTATCACACACACACAAACACGCTTATATATAAGCCAACAAAGAAAGTAACACTACAATCATTGAAAATCAACAAAATTACTTGAGATTACTAACCAGAGTCAGTTGTATTTAATGAAACTTGTATAAAAGAGCGATTGCTACCGAAATACATATATATATATATGCATTCATACATACATACAATAATGTTTCGCTGTATCACAGCTCATTCGATAGTTAGACATCCGATTGCTTCAAGCCAGGATCGAAACTCGACTGATTTGGCATTAGTCAGAGACTCTACACCTAAGCTATCGGCACACGAAAGGTAAAGGATATCTTTTAACGTATTATATACGTTATGTATATAAACGGTAATTCGGCAACCAGAGCGTTCAATTTATAACTGAAGAGCGATATATATATATATATATATATATATATATATATATATATATATATATATAGTGAGAGAGAGGGAAAACAGAGAGAAAGAAATTTATTCGTCATTCCTCCATTTAACCTTGAGACAAAAATAAAAAATAAGTGTGTCAATGAAAAAATAATTGTGTCAATAAAAAATAATTGTGTCAATGATAAAAAACATCGAAGGTAACACAATTCGATCTCGGTAATAATTTGAAGAACGCAAAGATAACACATTGAAACATTTCAATAAAAGTACGCAATGTCTGTTTTTCATGAAGTTAAATGATGCTAAGCTTAAGCAAATCTGTTGACCTGTTCGATCGGAAGGAGACACGTATTTACAATACAGGCTAAAATACGGTGACAATTATGATAGTGTCAAGGGAGGAAAATTTCATTAAGATCAAAATATCATATAACGTAATGACGATACTGCAATATTCTTCCAACGATTTCCGAGCTCGAAATTGTAATCGATGTATATCAAATATCTACACACTTTATCGATTACTAGACATCGAAAGAGACTGGACATGATGAAGATCGATTAGCAGATATCTAAAAAGACTAGACATGATGAATCTAGCCGTTTCGTTTGTTAAATTGAAATATTTTCAGACTTTAAACAAATATCATTTGAACATAAATAAATGTCTGAAACTCATTGTTGTATAAAATGACATATCAGCGCCGAAATGTGTCAGTCATTCATACAAAATACATAATAGGATAAACCACAATTTCTTTTTATTCAGTGTTCAGTTATTCAAAGGAAGAGAATATTGGTGCAAGGAACATGGTAATGATAATAGCATCTGTTTTCTTTGAAGGAAACACTCGCTATTCACTGACCGAGCAGCCAGTGCTTCTCTCGGTTGAAATTTATAAAATCTTTGTAGTAAAACAATTTTTCAGTAAAAAGATAAGCTTTTCAAAGTTAGTTGCTCTTATTATTTTTTCCAATATTAAAGTCATGTGGAACGTCAATATCTTGATTATGTCGTTGTGCTACATATGCTATCCATTTTAGTTTGTTTCTTTTGTTGGAAGTCCTAAAGTGATATGGTTTCTGTTATTTGGTACAGTTCTTTGTTTCTACGAGGTTCAAACAAGGACGATCCTCCTCTTAGATCTACACGCTTCACTCACTCGAAGCCAAAAATCATTGATCTGAAAAAAAAGAAATTGTATACAAGTTCGGAACAATTTTGACACTGCACATGATATCCATATAAATATCTTGATTTAACGAGGTTATTTCAGAATAAATAAATGCACGAAGTTTTACGCTATTTTTGATACGCAACTCTACCCATAATGCAGCCTATTCTATGTTCAATTTCTTTATTTCCTATACTCAATATGTTATGACTGAACCACATCCCGGTAGATTTATTAATTCCACATCCTGAAATTTATGAATGTTCCGGAAATATTCAAAGTACTAAAATAAAAATGTCAAATGTCTTTTGTTCAAATGATTCGATAAGATGTAAGGAAAATCATTAAAGAAATTGCTTTTCACTTTCATTGATTGGTTGATGAGGCAAATTTATGAATTCTTTATACGTATTTATCAAACCTTCAAAATCATGGCTCATCTTTATCAATTACCAAATACTTTTACCATCCGTTATTTGACACGGGTAAAAATCTGGTATCTTGACCGCCTTCTAATCAGACCAACATTGGATGAAAATATTTCATTCATATTTACTATTTGTTTGTATTTTTATCAATTCAGCCAATATAAAAAATGGCCGTCGTTCAGTCTTTCTTTGCTCTAACCACATCTACTATTTATGTTTCTATTAACAAATCCTATCGTCATTTAACACCTTTTGATGCAACCAATATTTCATCAAAACGTTTTATTCGCCTTTACTATTTTTGTTTAAAGTGCCGACTGTAAAGCGAAAATTTCAAGTCATTGTTAGTTTGTTGCTTTTTTTTGTTTCTGTTCCAATGTTGACTTTGGCTAACAAATATCCAATTTATCGTAATAACCAATAAATCCTTTTCTTAACATATTTTGCGATAAACAATATTCCATGAAATGGTAAATATCTTTCAGGACAAATGCATCGTCATCTCTTTCGTTTCGAAAATAAAAAGTCTTCAAAATGTATTTTATTTGCTACCATTTTGAACTTTTGTTTCTGTGAATGTGTTTTTCAGTGTGTAGGCGATCACGATTTCTTTTCTTTATTATCTTTCAATTGCTATACATTCTTGTAAATAATATGAGTGTTTTCCTGTTGCCTTCCCACTGGTTCGGAATTCAGAGTTTTCCTTCTCTTAGACTGGTTGCCACCCAAAATTCTAGAATTCAGCCCTTGTGCAGTCTAACCCATAGCTGGGAGAGAGAAGAGTTAGGTCCATGCATTACAAAAGAGTGCTGAAGCCTGTTACACTGATCGCACTCAAAACGGTACTGATCTTTAGTTTTTAGCTTTTATTTAGATTTTAATTAATTTTTATTAAACGAATATTATTTATGTAATATTAAGTTTCTTCGAAATATCTTTTTTCACAAAATCTCCGGACTTATAATTTTTCACTGAAAATCCATCTTTCAAACTGTGTCCCAAATATGGCCTGAAATATAACAAACTCAAGTCCCTTTACAGTGACGGATACGCTTGTACTGCAAACACTTGAAAGGGATCTCAGAACATCTAGAAAGTTCTTGTATCAAACTTCAGAGTTACCTATTGCTCTAAAAATGGAAGATTTGCAATAACTAATGATGACCGAAATTAAAGGTCAAATGCCGAACGCAGAAAGAGACGCTCAGTGCATGACGTCGTAAACACATCTTGTACTGACTAACAATTGGGCTTATGGGAAATGATATACTAACCTTATTTTCATACAGTCTATTCGGCGTCAGTGTTTAAGATCTCTCAGTTCTCCGTTAATGTCGAGTGAGCAGATGTTAAAAAACGACTGTGTTGTATTTTTGTAGTTAATCATTTGCCTTGGCTTCATGTCTGGGTTTTTTTTCAAACGGTGTAATGTCGAGCCACGGACAAATAATCAGTGGAAACAAAAAAAACTGAAGTAGAGTGGTTAATTAAGTAAAGTAGCAGACGATTCTTCATCCGGGTGGTTTAAATCTGGCCCAAGTAAATTGCCGATGTCAGTGAAAACTAAAAAAGAAAATGGCTTAGGGTCAAACGGAATCTAGAGAATTACTTCCGGTAAAGAAAAGTGACCGTTTGAATTTGTCTCGTCAAATCTCGTGTAGTCCCGTTTACACATCACTTTTCACTAAAAATAAAGTACTTTCTTATTTTACAGTTTTATAAATATCCCTCTTCTGTTTGGGGGCTTCGTTTTTTTCATTTGATCGTTTGATTGATTTGTTTTTGTTTGGATTTGTTTACAAAGAAGAACTGCGTTAAATAAAAATAAAATAATTTTTAAAAGCAACGACAAAATTGATAATTATCAATTCGATCTGATTTCTTATGATGCAACAAACAAGAACACTCCATTGACGTCTACAGTTTTAGATGTTTTAAAGTCTCGTTACACCTAACATTGTTGGCCAACTTCTCCAAGTCATGGCATTCGAAGCAAAGACGTTCAGTTTAATGACAGTGGAATTTGGTTGGGACAAGGTCAAGATGGTGCCTCTTGGAAATTGGCCAACATAAGTCGCGGTATTTGAGGAAAGTTACAGAATCTGTTGATCTTCTAACCGGACGAAGATTTAGTCTTGAGACGTCGAGATCTCAAAAGGTCATCCGATAAGAGAAGGACAAAGGCTGATTTCTCTTTCACTCTTTGTTCATTAATTTCAAATATGGCATCACATGGGCAATCGATGCTACTCCTACATTTTAAAAAATAACTGCTCTAAAAAAACTAAAACCATTTTTATGGATTAAATCTCCAAATCGTTTGAATTTAAGTTTTCATTGCACAGGCAGACTAAATATGTGTTTTTAAAAAGACTGTTAAGAAATTTAACATTTAAGATAGATTGAAACTCATTTTGAAACACGAGAAAGACATGAACGAATAGAGATTAAGAAGAAATTTACTAGACTCGACCAAAGTCGAGTTCTCGGCTAGAAAATGTTTGTTCTGGAAAACGTATTATTGTTCTTACAATGCACACTGATCAATTCTATTTTATGCAACAATAAAAGATCAGGAAAAAACTGAAGACAATAACCGCGTTCTTTCTCCAAATTCAAATTGATAAACAATTTTAATCGTCAAACCGAACTGGGAAAAGACCGAGGGTTTTAAGCAGATCTGCTATTACACTTGATCGATATTACTTGATATGATACACTGCACGATGAAATTTAACAAATAAACTTGTTATTTAATGACTTGGTCTGAATTTGCACTTTCCGGTCGTAATTCGTTTGAAATATTTTCACAATCAAGAATCATGGAAAGATCTCTGAATTAAAAATTTATTTTAACAAATAAAAATTCTTTATTCACATCTTACAGATTTTGCTCAATAAAAAATGTTCCAGAAACCTAACAATTTTTTAGAAGTATCCAGCTTTAAATAATCACGAACATTATCAATTAAGATAAAATACAAAAACAACTAAAAACATACGTTTTATTTTTTATTTTCAAAGCAGTAAAGAATTCATCTGTAGATATTTTTTGTACATTTCAGTCATCGGCGTCCTTTTGCAACGGATATAAAACTCATTTCGTTGCCGATATATCCCTTTTCAAAAAATTCCCCTATGTACCATAAAGGGTGAGATCACTTGGAAAAATCTCGAAAGTTCGTATATAAATAATAAAATCACAGTTGAGATAAATTCATTTCATTATTTAGTCGATTCTGCGCTATTTTCATTTACTCCCGATTTTCCGATTAAAAAATTCGCAAATATTTATGAAATGAAGAAACCGAGAAATAAGTTTTTGTCAGGAGAGATACAGTACTTCAGAGATATTTTTTTTAATTAAATAAGAACTACTATCTAAAAATGGAGGATTCCTATATATGTAAGAATAACGGTCAATTTTGGTGCCATGTTCTTTCAGTGAGGAGGCGATTATGACACCCCACAGATTCCTTTATCTGTGAATTACTATTCACCCTTCTTTTTCCGTTGCCTTCTCCACGGCTTCGAATTCAAAGTTTTCTTTCTCTAAAACTTGTTAACATCCAAAGCTAGAGAGCTCATTCTAGCCTTTAGCTTAGTGGGAAGAAGAAACAGATTCGCGCCTTTTTCAGAGTATTTGTGTGAAAGTGAATGCAACAGACGAGACTGGAATTTAAATTTTCAACACTTTATCGCACAGTCAAGTATACTTGTGACACCCGTCTTTTTTGGTCACGACGCCAATATGTGACGGGCTAACCCTGGGACATCGGTTGAAGTCTTGTTGGGTTCTAGTACCAACTTGTCGTACTCGGCTCGCTTCCAACGCCTGGTCACCGAAGCAACTGCTTTGATCTCGATTCAACCTACCCACGTTGTGATTTGATCTTAGGTTGACGAGATCAATCAGACGTCGGGCCGTAGTGCCAGCCGAATCCGGGTCAAGGTGATACTGCACAATAAATGTAGACAAAAAAAAAAAAAAGCACAAACAACAACTTCAAGGCGAGCGACTGGTTAGGAATAGTGATTAATTTTATGTCGGTTTGTTGAGTTACAGGAGTGCGTCTCTCTCTTTCTCTCCCAGCCCGAAGAAAAAAAATGTGGATTGTAACACTTTTGCGTTCTTAGCTAGTTCTGGATATCTGGATTGTTTTTCAATAAAGTCGGCTCTGGTGGAAAATATAAGTCAGACTTCTATAATTTGTTCTTGGTTAGAAGTCTAAGTCGGAAACTTGCTTTGGTGGGAAATCTAAAGTCGAACTTCAAAAAATTTGTTCTTGTTTAGAAGTCTAAGTCGGAAGGCATGGAATCGTGCGATCACCTATGCGAGGCGTTATCTTCCGAGTCCCCGTGTCTCTTGGGCTCGACTGGATCTCTCTGCGAACTGCACTGCTCTTGGACTGCACTGCCAAAAACTAACTCCACTCTCTTCACTGCCAAACGCCCGAAGACGTTTGCTTATATGGACGCCGATCAAACCCGGCGTGGGTCGGACGTGGTGTGGCCACCACGTTGATTTCAAATCCCCAATAAGGATTTTCTTTGTTTTCGGTCAGAAATATTTATCATTTTCCATTTTTGGAAATCTTTTTCCACTCCCACCCTCTTCTGCTCTCATATCTCACCATACTTTAGAGGGCGTCAACGGTTTTCCCACTTCCTCGCAGCAACATCTCATACCTATCCACTCAATCGGAGGTTGCAGGCCTCCTCCCTGCGTCACATGATCACCTCCGCCTGGCTGTTCGGCCAATAGGCGCCCAGTTATGTGGATGTGATAATCTCTATTTTTATCCAACTTCACGGCATATGGAATTCCTCAATCAAGTTTTTCGCCAACATTAAGTGGACGGAATTTTTGGCGAAATTGGGTTAATTAAAAAAAAATCCAATAACATGGCTTTTGTTATCACAAATGTTTGTCCCGATTTACATTATTCAGACTATTGTCCTCATCTATGTCGCCATATTTATTACAACGTTTCGGCTGTTGTACGCTCTGGTTAGAATGTCGAACTGAAACCTTTATTTCGCTTTCGTGCCATGTTTAAGGACATCTGTGTCTAAATTTTCTGGGTATTATAAACTTAATGTCTTCAGCAATCATTCTTTACCAGAGCTCATATTGCAATTTTTGGTGTTATTATTTCATGTTTTTACCAGAGAAATAAAGGGTTCAGTTCAACATTTTAGTCACCTGAAGTAGGCCGGAGCATACAACGGCTAAAACGTTCTAATAAATATAGCGACAAAGATGAGGACAATAGTCCGAATAATGTAAATAGTGTACATAATACCTCATCTCAGAAATATAGACAGATACTGAAAGGCCGAAACGTTGTAATAAATATGGCGACAAAGATGACGACAATAGTCTGAATAATGTAAATAGTGTACATAATACCTCATCTCAGAAATATAGACTGATACTGAATGTTTGTCCCTATACTTAGTGAAATTTTACAGAATTCAGAATTTTTTATATCATCGAGTAAAATTACTTCTTTAATATTTTTTCTCAAATCTTCAATATACATTATTTTTTAAAACCACAGCCTCCCCCACCCACTTCACTATAGAAGTAGAAGAACACAGAAGTGTTCCCCTTTTGGCCGGAGGCGGAGTAAACTGTTTTCCTTAGAGGAAAAGGCGCCCGGTCCCGCGGATTCTAACCCTGCGGCGGCAACTACCTCATCCAACTAAGAGGGGTGTGGTCGATGTAATATTGATAGCAGGCGTGACTGTGGTCGGCGGGAACTGGGCAGTTTTTGTCCTATGGCCCATATGCATGCTTATACGTATGGATCCCACACGTAAAAGAAATCGACCTTGTGTCACATACTGTAGAGAACTTCAATGACATCTGAACTTTTCTCGGCTCGTAGGACAAATATTCAGCTAGTTTTTATAATTTACAGTTGTTACAAAGAGTTTTTGGTTCATGAAAATATAATGTAAATATCTTGGAAAAAGTACTGCAGCAATATTCAAAAAATTGTGGAATAGGTGCTTTAGATCATGGAGGATCTTCTCCAACCTGGCGAAGTGCAGTAAGTCGACGTGGCGCCCATTCCACAGATGGAGGGGAAAGTTCCTTGGATTGAAGTTGAGCCATGCCGTCTCTCGATAACTGTCGACCGTTCTCTGGTATTTGCTGGTGCACGAAGTTTAGTGCTAATAGACGACCCCCAACCCCACCCCAATATCACCATCACCACCACCACCACTTCCCATAAATGCTTGATTGGACTCATGCCTGACGAATGTAGTAGTTATATTATACATAGAAAAGTTGTAGAACACTCTTCAACCAATTCTGGGAAACTTGATTCTTGTTGTTGGGGTAAATGGAGTCCATAAATGGTTGAAAATAATCACGAAACACTGCAACATAGCTGACGTCAACATAGCTGACGTGTTTAGGTGGACCAGATGAACCAAACCGTGCCGCGTGAACTTCTCTTATAGCATTATAGAACCACCACCAACATGCAAGGTGCCTTGTTAATAACTGGTGCCCATGACACCATGGGATCTGCACCATTCTCAAGCCTTACCATTAGTGGACTCATTAGACCACACCACACATTGCCAGTCATCAAAGGACCACTTAGCGACGTCACGCGTCCATGTGGAGAGAAATGTGTCTAGTATCGTCATGTTAACAGGAGTGTCCTGGTGGGTCTTCTGTTCTCATATCCCATGGAAGCTAAAGAACGTTGAACTAACCAACTGAGTATGCATTTAGCAAACTTCCTGCATTGAATGTGGATGTAATTTGAGCCAGTATCGTTTGTTTCTTGACCATAGAGATGTCTTCTCACAGTGATTGATGACACGTGATCAGCCAGTGCGTACTTCACGGTTTTTAACAACGATAATCGCTTCAATCTCGGGAGACATACAACACCATAGATCGAGTTATGTCAAATATCCCAATAATTTCATAAATGTTCCATTCGTAAGGCAGCAACTATCAACCACCTGATTAACAAAGAGGATGTCATCAGGTTTCCTTATCAATTAAAAATGAATCATTAAAACGGAGAAAGAGTCAGAAGAAAAGATTGAACTCACGTAGGATGAAACCAACGCTTTCGTTGTCAAATGCGTTAACCACATTAGCATTGAATATTATTATTATTGTTATTCGTATCAATTAAAATTGTGAACGTCGAAAATGAGATTCGAACTCACGCGAAATTAACCAAATGACAAACACTACAGCGATTTAATTACATTGCAAATACCTCAGTACCTGTTCACACTCATATGGTTCCTAATGAATTAAAAATTAATAAATGAAAGTGAAAACTCTACTGGCGAAACTGTTTCGATATTTCGAGAAAGAATCCAAAGAATGGGTGGAACCAATTATTTAACCAGTCTGCCATTTCTTCCGAAAATCGCTTTTCCCAAAATTCCTAGTCAATTAAAAATTAATAAATCAAATCACAAAATGCACCGACTGTAAGACTTGATTTCAGGTGGGATGAGTGAGCCACATGTCTGACCAAGGTGAGATTCGAACTCACGTAGGATAAGTACAATAAAGAAGATGTCCTAAGTACTGCGCAATCGCTTCGCTTCCCAGATGTAAGCACATCTCTTCCTTCAGCAATTATACTTTAAATGGAACAACCCCCTGCCGAACGAACACTGAGATTCACACCTGCTGTAGTTTTACATTCGAACTGCCGGTGACCCCTACTGGTTTAAGCAGTCCATAGCCCCAACCAATCTCTCTATTTATTGCGTTGAATCAAATGAATTAAAATTAAATAAGTGAAAGGCTAAACATATTTAACGAAAATATTACCTGAATAGGTACAGAATGAACTCCAAGGATTTACTGGTCAACGCCTTGATCACTGGGCCACATCATCAAAATGGCTGATGTAATTACACATTTTCTCATCAGTGAATGAAAGGGAAAAATCTAACCGATGAAATTAATTTCCGAACAGACTTGGAATAAAAACAATGAATTAGCAAGCAATTACCGAAACCATTCGATCGTCTTTTGTTAATTTCTTGGAAAATTGAATCCGACTTGACTTACGAACACATGCGATGCGAACATAATAAGTTTATAGTCTGTCCCCTTCACCAGTCAACCAAATCGCCATCATAGCGGATCAGATCAAGTTCTTTAATCAAATAACAGTTTTTACTAATCAATTAAAAATTTGGCGGGGTGGGGGTGGTGACACTTCGAGGAAATTTGAATTTTCAATGCACGTGTTATGAACCCCTTTTAATTAACCGTCAGTCGCCTTAACAACTCGGCCTATTTAATAAAGCTGCCGTCACATGCTTCTTAATTATAAAATTAATGAAAGAAAGACGAAAACCTACCTGACGTCTGCAGCATTCGAACAGCAGGTATTAGCCGCTCATCACATAAACAACTCAATCACACACATGCTTCCAAGGAATTAAAATTTAAGAAGTAATCTTTCTCTGTAGTGTCAATTTAAAATTACAACATGAAAGGGGACCCAATCTGAAATATTTTTTTACTATGCATTTTTTATTTTCAAGCTGATCCTTTTTTGTCACAAGTGTCCACAATCGTATTATTTGCTCCCTTGCCATCACTACTTATTTGATCAAGCTTTACTATTTTCCTCTATACAAACATCTTTCCTCATCGCAAATAATTTGGCATCAACTATGATTAAGAAAATAAAATGTTATGAAGGTAAATTTTATTCCACGGGAAGAAACTCCTGCAAAATTTTACTAGAGTTATTCCCCTTGAACTTGCCGAATGTGATGTGTATATTTCTTTTTGAAATTTTGGTTTCATGATAAAGCAACAATATCAAAAGTTTCTCCCCTTGATCTTATATATTTAAGCCTAAATGCCAACATGATTTTTATACTTTTATAGCCGATTTAACAAAATTATTCGATATCCAATCTACACAGCCATACAAGCGAATGCATTTTTATAGAAAAATTAAGCTTTTAATTTAAGAAAATATATTCCCTTGTCTTTGTTTCTTTTACTGGTGAATATTCTAGAAGACAAAATGACGTACGAATCTTTCAAACAGGAAAACATAGTTTAGGAATGCAGATTTCTAACTCATTACTCAAATGACCCAATGTAGATTTTCGATAAGTTTGATTTGTTACAAGAACGTAAAGTAGTTGACAAGAATCGAACTCATGCTACAACAACGAGGTGAAAGGTGGAATTAGAAAGTTACTCTCGAGCAGGCGCCGTTAGTGAGTTATGGAAAATAGATGAGGAAGCATCGTTTGAATTCCAACCACCACATTCAAAAGTTCCCTTTTATTGTGGCCCAGTGTCAGACTAATCTTAAATTAGTGATACAGTTTTTGATGCCTACCATAAAGCAACTCAAAATTGTTTCCCATGTTGAAATTCGAAAAAAATTACCATCTCAATAAAATAATGCATTCTTGAAAACTGAAATATTTTTTGGATACTCAATGATAGATGCTTCTTGAGTCAGCCTTCTTCCTCTTCTTTCTTTCCTCCGCCTCCTCCTTTTCATTCTCCTCCTCCTCTTCGTTCTCGTCTTACTTTTCTTTCTCTAATTCCTTTCGTTCCTTCTCATCTCTTCCTTCCTGATTTTCTTTCTTCTCCTCTTCTTCTTCTTCTTCTTCTTCTTCTTCTTCTTCTTCTTCTTCTTCTTCTTCTTCTTCTTCTTCTTCTTCCCTTTTTTTCACTTTCTCTTTTTTTCCCTCCGCCTCATCTCTCTAACCTTCCTACTTCTCCTCTTCATTCCCTTCTCTTTTCCTTTCCCTTTGTTATATTAAAATACAAGGACGTCTGAAACTTAAATGTTTTTTGTTTCACGTTGCAGAGAAATTAAATGGAAAATGACAATGGAATTTTCGTTTGGTTTGGTTTGTTCTACGGCATATCAACACCTCTATGGGTTATTTAATCCCGACAAAATTTTTATCGCTGGTAAATTTTTTCCTTCAAAAATGTATTGCTGGTATTAAAATCTATTTTTACACTTTCATTGTGTTTTGATCCCAGTTTGGGGACAAAGCACTATTTTCCCATAGCTTGGACCCTGACAGGTGCTACCACCACGGCTCAGGGTGGACCTGGGAACGCCATCAATTAAGAGGTGGTTCCACGCTCCTCAAAACCTCCTGATGAGAGGCCTTGCTGTCGAATGTTGTTTATCGTCTTACCCAGGACGCGGATGTTGTTTATCGTCTTACCCAGGACGCGGATGTTGTTTATCGTCATACCCAGGACGCGGATGTTGTTTATCGTCTTACCCAGGACGCGGATGTTGTTTATCGTCATACCCAGGATGGTGTAGACTTGTTGAGTTTTTCTATGTATTTTTCTTCAGTACAATTAAGAGATTTTATGAACTTGTTTTGTGAAGAAAATGTCCAAAGGATTGTTCATTCGTTCCGAGTGCTTTCTGCTAATCTATTCGCCATTTTCACAGTCTTTCATTGTCGTATTCTAAATATTCTAAAAGTTGCTGAAAGTCAGGCATATTCTTAATTTCAGAATACGACCAGTACATTATGGCCTTGTTCATAGCTGATGCTTATTAATGATTCTTTTTTATTATAAAGTCTTCATTTATTTTTAGATGCTTCTTGCACTTGGGATGCGTTCTTAGCTTAATAGTAAGTCTGATAGATATGATAAAATCAAATTGGCAGCTGGTCACAACTTAAACAATCAATTGTTAACTGGGACAAGAAGTGACATGTTCATTTTAGCGACTCCAAAATGAAACAGCTGTCTATTAATCATCTTAAAGAACCATTCTATCAACATGCTCCACTAGAGCAACTCACTGTACTTTATTGATCTCACGTTTTCCACGGACATGGAATAATTATATGGAATCACTGAAATGGAATGGTTATATTAAATCAATTGCTAAGTCTGCTGCTAGGAAAAGTCTGTTCCCTACGCCATGCTACACCATCTTTCTGGACAGAGTCCATTTTTTCACATTGATAAGTCTACCTTTTGTCTGTGCATCGAATTTTGCTGCCACATCTGGTTTTCTGCTTCTGTTTTATATCTAGAGGTTATTGACAAAATCCTAAAAAAAATCGTAACGTTATCGGTACTGGTTTGTCATCTCGGTTCCAGGCACTTTCCGACCCGCTGTTACGTAGCATCCCTTTGCCTATTTGGTATTTCGGTTTCATGAATTTATGTGCAGTACTAGACTGGAAACTAGGTTTCATAATTTCACTCTTGAAATTGCTAATTGTTTTATGTTAATAGTTTCTTCTCTCGCACTTCTCACTTGTGGAACTCCCTTCTGGTTTCCTGCTTTCCTTCAACTACGATCTTCAAAAATTTAAATGCATTGTCAATCGTCATCATTATCCTTTCTTTGTTTCTTTCACTCAAATTAATCCTTTGAATCATTGTGATTTCTATGGCCTTGCTTGGTGTGACATGATTAAAAGAAGTTTTGCATTCTTATCAAATTTGTTTCGTATTGAAGTTGCTACATTTCCATACTAGTTTAAATGGGTCCGTATGGAGCTGGAGTCTGTTAGAAGTAAGATTAACCTACTTGATAAGTGACTGATGATATGTCCGAGATAATTATTTAGGATTTTTTTCGGCGGGTGGGGGGCAGCATTTGAATTTATAAATAATATTAGTATAATATAGTTTTGATTTCACCGGCGAGACATTGTTGATGATGAGGAGTTTGGTTGCTTTTAAATTCTTATAATATATAACTTAATATTTTTAACTTGTTCAACTGGAACGATATATATATATATATATATATATATATATATATATATATATATAGTGGACTCTCTCGTCGTATTCGATATATGAGGGTCAAGCAGCTCAGTTCCTAGGAACCGATAGCCAGACACCAGCACATATGATTTGATTATAGTCGTGAAGGCTTTGTACAAAACCATCCACACTTTCTGAAGGGCCGAATATAGAGAACTGGTGCACTACGTGCCACAAGGTCCCCAAACGACCCTCCACAGGTATTGAATTCAGAGTTTTCCTTCTCCAAGTTCAGTTACCATCCAAGGCTACAGAATCCAGTTTGTCCTGCTATTTACCCATAGATGAAGGGAGAAGAAGAGGATTAATACCTTTCCCAAGTGTATTAGCACATAAGTGAATGTAATGGATCCGACTGGAATTCGAACTCGGCTCTCTCTCTCTCTCTCTCTCTCTCTCTCTCTCTCTCTCTCTCTCTCTCTCTCTCTCTCTCTCAGTATATATATATATATATATATATATATATATATATATATATATATATATATATATATACAGGGGTTGGACAAAATAATTGAAGCAGGTGCAAATTCCACTCCTATATTTCAAAGACCTACTATATTAAGAACTTTAACTAAAACTTCGTAATTCCGGGTTATATCTATTATAAATACGTTTATTTATCTAATTTACTGTCTTTGTCATATTTATTTTTAGAATTTAGTAAAATTTAAGCTAAATGCGTGACCTCTCCGAGTTCGAAAAAGGGCAAATTGTTGGAACTCGCATTGCAGGAGCCTCGATCCCTAAGGTTGCGGAACTGTTTGGTTTTTCAAGAGCTTCCATATCAAGAACTATGACGTAATTCCAGAAACAGGGCAAAACCTCGGGTAACCGAAGCAATTCGGGTCGCACTTGCAAACTTACTGACAGGGACCGACGTGCATTGAAACGCAATGTTGCAAAAAATCCTCGGACTACTGCTGAGTTGAATAATCATCTGAATAGTCCAGTTTCTAGTTAAACTGTTCATCGTGAGCTCCATGAGGCTGGATATCATGGAAGAGCCGCCGTAAGGAAACCTCTACTCTCCACTCACAACATTCAGAAGAGGTTGAAGTGGTGCAAAGATCACCATGCCTGGTCTGTAGACCAATGGAAGCAAGTCATATCCTCAGAGCAGTTCAGGTTTTCTCTTTTCCCAACTTCAGGGCGAGTTTATGTGTGGAGGCAGCTCAAAGAAACTTACAACCCTGACTGCCTTCTTCCAACAGTGAAGCATGGAGGTGGATCAGTGATAGTTTGGGCCGTCATATCATGGAAATGTCTCAGTCCAATAGTTGCCCTGCATAGAAGAATCAACAGCAAAGATTACCTGAACATTTTGGGTGATCATGTTCATCCAATGGCCCAGACTTTATCCCCTGATGGTGACTGCACCTTCCAAGACGATAATGCTCCAATATATACCGCTCAAGTGGTTAAGAATTGGCATGAAGGGCATAAAAGTGAGCTAGAACACATGGACTGTCCTCCCCAATCTCCAGATATCAATATTATTGAACATTTGTGGTGCATTTTAGAGCGACAAGTTAGGAGCCGCTATCCTCCACCGTCGTGTCTTAAAGAGCTAGAGCAGGTGTTAATGGAAGAATGGCTGAAAATTCCTTTGGATGAAGTCAGGAAGCTGTATGATTCCATTCCTAGACGTATTAAAGTTGTATGTGAGGCTAAAGGAGGACCCACTCCATATTAAATAAATATGAATTCAACAAGTGTTTCAATTATTTTGTCCAACCCCTGTATATATATATATATATATATATATATATATATATATATATATATATGCATACATACTTGAACATACATACTTAGAACGTTCTGTCCACGAAGCCTTGTTCGAATCTCACCATGGTCAATATGTCAGGAAGGAGACTTCTTGATGTTATCGGGCTGGAGGTGGGTGATCCCAGCGTGCGGCACCTTTGGAAAGACGGGACCTTTCGGGCCGTCGATAGCTTTTCTAGCACGAAGTCACAAGTCATCGTGACCGAGGGATTAAGCGTGCTAGCCTTGTTCAAATTGTTGATCACGCTAGATAAAATTATCTTTCACAGAAACTGTAAGTAAGGTCTGCTCAGCATAGTTACAGTATAAACCACAGTTGAGCTCTATTGGGCGACTACAGTGTACATATATATATATATATATATTTCAGATCGGCCCCGAAGAAAGATCGGGGCCGATCTGAAATATCAAATATATATACATATATAAATATAAATAAATACATTCACAAAAAAAACATTCAATTTTTTTTAATTTGCAACTGTTCAGTTGTTTTTTCTATATTATATATATATATATACATATATATATAGATAGACAGACAGACAGCTAGATAGATAGATAGATAGATAGATAGATAGATAGTACAGGTAATCGATCCGTTGGTATATAATCCGGGTTGATCCTAGTCATATTATTTATTAAAATTGATCCACAGAGAGCTCGGTGTATTTATTATAACAGACCATATGCATTTTTACGAGAAAAAAACAAAAAATTACCTCAACATAGAGGATAGTCAATTTTCAAATCGTTCTGTATGTAGCTATCATTAGCCCTTAAGTGTCTGTCTCGGAGGATTGTTTTAAATTTATTTCCATATATATATATATATATATATATATATATATATATATATATATATATATATATATTATAGATTTTAACTCAAGTCAGTTTTTTATGGTGGTTCTTTTTGTTTCGTTTTTTGGGGGTTTTTTTTTATTTCATACAGCTTCAGTCCTAGTTTAGTAAAAAGAAATAAATAGAATTAGCCGGGTTGTGTATTTATCTGAAAAGATCAGTGCACGTTCAATGCATCTTCATCTCAATAAATTATATTCATTTTTATGTTTATTACAATGGCGTTTTTTCATTATAAAATGTTAATCCCAAAATGTTAATCTCATAAAATTACCTCAACATAGAGGATAGTCAATTTTCAAGCCGTGTATATATATGTATATATATATGCAGGTATGCAGAAAAATAGGAAAGAACACGTTAGGTAAATAATCCGATGTTCCTTAGTATTTTGCTCTTATTTTCAAAAAGACAGTGCTCCATACAGAAGTAGAGCTTATATTATAATATATTTTTGTTTTTAAAAATATGATTCCTTCACTACATAAGAGTTTTCATGTTTCAAAAGCGAGAGCCGAGACCCCTAACATAATTTTTGAAGTTATGTTGAGTTAAGGTCCCTGGACCCGCTTCCTTGTCAAGCGAGAATTTGGGAATAAGCTATCTTTTGGTTAGCGCGTGTTTATAAGTGCGGTCTCATTGGAACATTAGTTGCTATGGAAACGGCTAGTGTCGGCCATTATGGTGAGGTGGTTCAAAGAGCTAAGTATTAATTTTTATCTACAGACCAGTCCCCTTCGAAAAATGTGTGTCAAGTTACAATGGGGATTCTATTTCAAGAGTGATAGTAGGTTAGGCTGGTCAAACGGCAATTTTTTATGGCTTTGCCGCGGGTCGTTAAGTATCGAGAAGGTTCAGAGGAACTAATAAGAAGAATGAGATGGAAAGCATTCTTCTTTCTACGAGGGAATAACTTAACAGAAAAAGAACAAGAGGTTTACGGCTTCAGAAGTAAAAAGACTGCACCGTTCAACAAGAACCTACAGGAATTCGAAAGGGACCTACTTAACATAATCAACAACATCTCCTTTCACAAAAAAAAAGAAAAACAACTTCCAGAAGCATCTAGACCAAATAGTCAAAAGCATAAATAGCAGCGATAAAATACTAGTTAAGTCCGACAAAACGAGCAATTTCTACAAGATGAAGGCTGACGACTAGAACAAATTAATTAAAAAAAATTTAACTAAGACTTATAAAAAGCCCATAGCAACAATATCAATATGGTTGACAGTATCAATAGAACAAGTAAGACAATTACTGGGAAACTAAAAATAAGTGATAGAGTTGGAAAACTGGCTGAGAAGGAATGCTACGTAACGCTTAAGGACCATAAACAAGATTTTGAGGAAAACCTCACTACCAGAATGTTTAACCCAACTAGACCCGACATAGGAAAGATCAGCAAAAAAATCCTAGAAAGGATCACCAGCCAAATTAAAAAACGACTCAGATTAAAACTCTGGATAAATACCAAAGAAGTCATCAACTGGTTTACCAACATCGACAATAAACCGGATTGCACCCTGATTCAGTTCGATATTGTGGATTACTACCAGTCTATATCGAAAGACCTCTTCACTACTGCCCTGGAGTTTGCTACAGTATACTCAGACTTAACTAAGGAAGAAACAAACATATTCCTCAGTGCCAAGAGATCCGTCCTCGTCCATAATGAGGAGCAGTGGATCAAAGACACTGCTGACAATTTTGACATCACCATGGGATCTCTAGACTCTGCAGAATCTTCGGACCTTGTCGGTCTATTTATGCTGTACAACTTAACCGCGCACAGGGAATTAGACATTAAGGACATCGGGCTATACCGAGACGACGGGCTCATGGTAGTGAGGAGCTCCACAAATTTTAAAACAGATAAGATTAGAAAGATAATTTATAGTGAATTCGGAAAATTAGATCTAAAAACTATAGGAAACACTAAATTAAAAAGGGTAAATTTCCTCGACGTAACTCTAGACTTAATAAACAAAAATTACACACCCTACAGAAAACTTAATATTAACCCCTTGTATGTACACCCTAAGTCAAACCACCCTCCATCTATAATTAAGCATATACCCACATCAGTAGAGAAAAGAATAAGCATGAAGTCCGCAAATAAGGAAATATTCCAAGCACATAGTAAGTTTTATAACACGGCCCTGAAAAATAGCGGATACAAAAACGCTGACATAAGCTATACAAACAATAGCACTAATAGTAAGAAGAATAGGAAAAGAAAGATCATATGGTATACACCTCCGTTCAACCAAATGGTCAGCACTAAACTTGGGCATACGTTCCTAGCTTTAATTGGTAAACACTTCCCCACAAATAGCAAACTGAGAGAAATCTTTAATAAAAACACCCTAATGTTAAGTTACAGCTGCACTGAAAACCTAGAAAGAATCATAAAAAAGCATAATAGTAAAATCCTAGAAAAACACGCATGCCAAAACAGTGCCAATAAAACTCCTAAACTGCAATTAGACAAAAATAATGAAAAATCATGTGATTGTAGAAACCCTAATGACTGCCCGTTAGAAAACAGATGCCTCACTAAATCCGTGGTATACCAATGTACCATCTCATCCATGGAGAGTCCTAACACTGACAGGATATACATTGGGTCAACAAAGAATAAATTTAAAATTACATGGAGACAACACAAAAGCTCCTTCAACAACATCCAAAATAGAAATCAGGCATCTCTATCCCAATACTACTGGCATTTAAAGTAAACGAACAAAACACCGAAAGTAAAATGGAAAATAATAAATAGAACTAGAACTTGTAAAACCTGGAACGACCCATGCCCTTTATGCCTACATGAAAAACTGCACATCATTAGATTTCTAAATAGTGAAAAGTTATTAAACCACAGACATGAGTTAACGGTTTTCTGCCAACATCAACAGATTTTCGCATTAAATAATTAATAAATAGATATAAACAAATAAAGTCCATAGTTTAAAACCCTTAAAAGCTCAGCCCAATAATTATTGAAAAAAATCCTTTGTTAAAGTATTAAAAAAAAGCCATGTGAATAAACAAATAAATAAACAGATTAAATAGATAATAATGAAACACAACCTTCTCGATACTTAACGACCCGCGGCAAAGCCATAAAAAATTGCCGTTTGACCAGCCTAACCTACTATCACTCTTGAAATAGACCCCCCATTGTAACTTGACATACATTTTTCGAAGGGGACTGGTCTGTAGATAAAAATTAATTCATAGATCTTTGAACCACCTAACCAAAATGTCCGACACTAGCCGTTTCCATAGCAACTAATATTCCAAGAGACCGCACTTATAAACACGCGCTAACCAAAAGATAGCTTATTCCCAAATTCTCGCTTGACAAGGAAGCGGGTCCAGGGACCTTAACTCAACATAATTTCAAAAATTATGTTAGGGGTCTCGGCTCTCGCTTTTGAAACATGAGAACTCTTATGTAGCGAAGGAATCATATTTTTAAAAATAAAAAATATTATAATATATATATATATATATATATATATATATATATATATATATATATATATATATATATATATATATATATTAGATTTTAACTCAAGTCAGTTTTTTATGGTGGTTCTTTTTGTTTCGTTTTTTTTTGTTTTTTATCAAGCTTTTTTTATTTCATACAGCTTCAGTACTAGTTTAGTAAAAAGAAATAAATAGAATTAGCCGGGTTGTGTATTTATCTGAAAAGATCAGTGCACGTTCAATGCATCTTCATCTCAGTAAATTATATTCATTTTTATGTTTATTACAATGGCGTTTTTTCATTATAAAATGTTAATCCCAAAATGTTAATCTCAAAATGTTAATCCCAAAATGCTAATCCGAAAATGTTAATCCCAATATATCAATCTCAAAATGTTAATCCCAAAGGTTTCGGTGTCCACTTGAGTGTTTTCTCTAATTTTATGCTCCTTTTATGTTCATACATTCTTCTTTTTTCTTTCTTTTTTTTACATTTCAGGATGTTTATCCGATGTATTTTGCAGGGAATTGTTTACGTTCTACTTGGCAGACTCTTGATTCTGATGTAAGATTGACTTTGATTTTTAATTGATTAAATTCCTGACTGTTTTCGAAGTTTTCTTAAATATTTCCTCCGCCCTTCTAGGCTATTTCAAAGCACAATGCCAGAAGAAAAGCGCGGGAAAAACAACAACAAAAAAGGAAAAGGGAATATAAGGGTCAGCACAAAAACCAGACGCCATTATGTTTACCCAGAAACTTCGTAATTCATAAATAAAAATAGTTCTAAAATCATCACGTTGGGATCACGGGAAAAAATTAATTGCAATTATTTAAAATCTAATTTTTATAACGATACATTTAATTAAAATTAAAAAAAACAGACGTTCAGTTGCTTAACGTGAATCACGTTTTGTCTCTGTAGAGTTTGTTTTGTTCTTGAGAATTAAAATCCTTTTACTGATGACGCCGGATCATCAGCGAAACATGGCAAGTTGATTCTTCCATTGTATCTTATATATTTACCATGTATATATACGCATTTTTTAGTTCTCAATATTGTTTTCTTTTTGTTGTCTACCTTCGATCGGTACTGTATACAAAATTTGTGACAGAATTCTAATTAATATGCTGCTACTAAGTATATGAATATTTCTTGCTTCTAGAATGAACATTGAACAAAAGAAACTTTCGATAACAGTTCAATAGTTCGAAGAAAACATGCACACTTTCATTCAATTACAGATATTAATATATTTGACAAGATGACAAAACAAAGAATTATATATATGTGTGTGTGTAATCGTTACAAGGATAAATCTACGTTTTCGTATTAAAATATTCAAACACATATATGTTTATTCATGTATGTACGTGTATCAGTGTGTGCGTTGAAAAGATCAAAATCCCATCGCAATGTTGCCGAAATGAAATTAAGTCAAATGGCAAAAAAAAATGTCGTCACAATGTTAAAAGTAAATGTCATTTCCTACGAATATCTTACTTTCAAAAGTAGTATAACTCTAATAATTATTTAAATACTAATAATAATTATCAAGGAAAATAAATAATTAAATAATAATTTAGTTTATGTTCGCCGTCCTTCATTTTCATCTTTCAGCTGGTTTCTTTCCTTTCTTAAAAAAAGAATTTTCTCCTTCCCGTGTGAATTGATCTTCTTTGGTAGAATTGATTTCATTCAGTTTTTTTTTAGTTTTCTTCTTCTGTTAAAAAAAAAGTCTTTCGCCTTTTTCTAGGGTTGCAATTTCGTCTTGATTTTTAACTCCCAGGCCAATAGACTTTTCTCACTGCTTTCACAATTGGGAAAGAAATACCGGTGACTTTTCCTTTCGGGTCTTCAAGGTTTAAGTTCCAAATGGCAACACCAGCCGATTTGTCTTTAAAGTATAAGGCCTATGAAGAAGAAAAACAAAATATCAAACATCAAATCTGGCTCTCGCAAAAGGAATGCTCAAGAATATGACAAAAGGGAAAAGAGACGAAATAGGCAGAGAAAAAAGACAACAGAAAAAAAAAGAAAATTGAAGCGTTCATAAGTTGCGTTACGCTAATTTCTGTCGCCAAACACTACCTTTCAAGTGAATCATCAAACTTTTCATTTGGATTATGAGTTGCATAAACAGATACACACGGGCAGACATGGGTGAAGCTTTAAGCGTGATCTTTGAACGGTAGAATGAAAGAGATTTTTTTATTGCCTTTTCTTAGCGTAATTTGCCAATTTATACGATGAAGACGTTTGAATTTCTTTCAGATTATTCATAGATTCATGTCAATTGAAAACAGAAATGTAATACGTTGAAGTGATGAAGGATCCGTTCTTACAGAAGAAAAGCCCAGAGAAAATCCATGAGGAAATGATGCAATCATTGGCTGAAGATTTCTTGTCATACTCAATTGTGAAAAATTTGCTTTCACCATGGAGACATTGAGACCCAAAACACATTATAAGCTGGGATGTTATCAACGCTATCAACACCTGAATACATGCATATATATATATATATATGATAATACATATATATATATATATATATGATAATACATATATATATATATATATGATAATACATATATATATATATATATATATATATATATATATATATATATATATATATATATATAATGAAAAGATTTGAACACTAATATTCCAAGGTCATAATTTATTCCATTGGAATCGTAAAAACGATCCAATTCATCAGACCTACATATATATATATATATATTGTATGTGTATATATATGTATATATACATATATATATACATATAAATATATATATAAATATATATATATATTGTATGTATATATATATATGTGTATATATTTATACATATATATATATTGTATGTATATATATATGTATACATATATATACATATATATATTGTATGTATATATATATGTATATATATATATGTATACATATATATACATATATATATTGTATGTATATATATATGTATATATATATATATATATTTAATGTATATATATATGTATATATATAAAAATATATATATATATATTGTACGTATATATATGTATATATATGTATATATATATACATATATATACATATATATATCGTATGTATATATATATATGTATATATATATATATATATATACATATATATACTGTATGTATATATATATGTATATATATATACATATATATATATATAGCATAATGAGAGGCCACGTATACTTTCTTGATATGTATATAATATCTTGATAAAATAAATGAAACAAAATTGGGTGTTTTTTTATGAAAGTATTTATTTCTGTGTTTTTGTATATATTTAATATTTCAGACCACCTCGGTCTTTCCTCAGAAATCAAATCAGATACTGTGTTTGTTTACAGCGTTTGTCGTGAAGCGTGGATGTCACGTGATGTGGAATGCGACTGTGTTTGAATTTTTGGCGGAAGACTGATGATAGTGTCTTAAATGTTGTTTAAAAGGTTTTTTGACCATATCTCAAGAAATATTTTTAACTGTTGAAATATTTATGTAGATTTAAAATATCCACGTGTTTGTTTACCCCTAGTTTATATGTGTCTAATTTTAGAATTCAGTATTTTTCTTTTTTTCTTCGTATGTGTGTTGTACTTAAATTACTGTGTATGTGTGTTTGTTTTTAGACTCGGAGGACATGTGGTGTGGAACGCGATTGTGTTTGAATCTTTAACGGACAACTGAAGATGGTGTTTTGGTTATTGTTTAAAAAGGATTTTTCACCATATCTAAAGAAATTTTTTGAAGAAATATTTTAACTATTGAAATATTTATACAGATTTAGAATACCCATGTCTTTGTTTAACCCTAGTTTATATGTGTTTAATTTTAAAATCCAGTATTTCTCTTTTTTTCTTCGTATGTATGTAGTGCTAAAATTTGAGTCTATCAATATACATTTGCAATTATCTATCGAGTGTCGTGGTCGATTGAAGTGTTCTGCTACTGGGGAATATGGATTATTTTGTCGTATGTCTTGTTTATGGTTGTTGAAACGAAGCCTAAAGTTAGTTCCAGATTCGCCAATATATCCACTATTAGGACATATTGTGCAGAATAGGTAGTAAATTATATTATTGCTATCACAAGTGAGGCGGGGTGGATGTATTGTGATTTTGGAGTTGGGTGCAAGAAATTCACTGTCTGTTATTATGTGTTTGCAAATTAGACAACGAGTTTTGTTACATTTGTAATTACCTGTTTGGTTTGTATTATTTAGATATTTGGTGGAGGTGAGGATAGCTGATAAGTTAGGTGTTTGTTTTTTGCGTTGATGGGTGGTTTGGCGAAAATGTGTTTGATATTTTTGTTTAATTGGAGGATCTTGTAGTCATTTTTTAATTTGTGAGTAAGTGTGTGGGAATATTTATTGTGGTTAAAAACCATGGGAATCCGATTGTTGTTCTTACTTTTTTTGTATGTGAGAAGTGTGTTACGGTTTATGTGGATAGTTTTATTAAGTGCTTCTTTTATTATATTTATTGGGTATTTACATTTTAGGAATTGTTCTGTTAAGTTATTAATGTTGTTTAGAAAATCTAGATGGTCTGAGCATATGCGTTTGATTCTTAGAAATAAGCTGTATACGATAGATTTTTTTTAATTTAAGAGGATGACAGCTTTTGAAGTGAAGGAATTTGTGATGGTTTGTGGGTTTGTTGTATAAACTGGTGGAAAGTGTGTGTTTGTTTAATTTTATCACAACGTCTAAGAAAGGGACGGATGTGTATGAATGTTCCATGGTAAATTTAATTGTGTTGTGGAAGTTGTTGCAGAAAGTGAAAAATTGTTTTAGTTTTTCTGATCCATGAGTCCATAGCAAGAAAATGTCGTCAATATATCTAAAGTAGTGTAATGGTTTAAATTCTGAATTGTCTAGTATTTTCCTTTCTAGAATGTGCATAAAGATATTAGCATAGCTAGGTGCCATTTTCGTGCCCATTGCTGTGCCACTAATTTGTAAATAGTGTTTGTTGTTGAATTTAAAGTTGTTATGTGTAAGAATGAAATTTATTAATTGACATATATCTATAACTTGGTTGTTGGGTAATTTTTTACTAAGGAACTCACGGCAAGCTGAAACTCCTTCAGTGTGTGGAATGTTCGTGTAAAGAGATGAAACATCCATCGTTACTAGGATTGTATCCGGGTGGACTGAGTTGATGTGTTTTAATTTGTTGAGAAAGTCGGTGGTGTCTCTAATATAACTGGGTATGTCAGGCAGTAAAGGTTTTAGGATGTTGTCTATGTACCCGGATATAAGTTCTGTGAGGGTACCAATGCCTGATATTATGGGTCTACCAGGTGGTATGATTTTGAGGGATTTTGAAATTTCATATATATTCCCTGCATTGTGTGGTTGTGTAATTTGGTGTTGGTTGGATGAGAGAGTGTTAGAGTGTTTTTCTGAAATGATTTTGGAGAGTTTGTGTAGTTTTGGGATAGTGTAGAATGTTGCTGTTTTAGGGTTCTCAGGGATAAGAGAATTTATGGTGCCCCTTATGTTGTGGTTCAGGTTCTGAGTGAGAGATGATAGTTCTGTCTTGAATGTGTTAGTTGGGTCTAGAGGTAAGGGTGCATAGAACTGGTTATTTTGAAGTTGTGATTCTGCTTCTTTTATGTAGTTATTAATGTCTAAGATGGTTATAGCTCCTTGTCGGCTGGTGTGATTCGAAAAAAAGGCCGGTAAATGTTATTTAATACTGTTTATTATAAACAGAGCATTTACTTAAATACTTGTATCTATAAAAAGAATGTTAAACATAAAAAAAAATGTCTTTAAATAATTGTCGGACTTTTCATCATGTGTGACGTCATTTGTTTACATTTGATACGCCATGAGCAGTTATGAATGTACGTGAGAGATTCATGGAAGATTGAAGTTTATAAGCAGTAAATTCGACTTTGCCAACCGAACGATCTTCAGTGGCCGAATCGGTAAAGGAACGTCAGGCTATATGACGGTTCCGTATAGGATACAGGTTCGAATCATGTCGGAGGACGAATATTTTCTATGAAAATTTCTCGGACATTCAGGCCGGTAAATGTTATTTAATACTGTTTATTATAAACAGAGCATTTACTTAAATACTTGTATCTATAAAAAGAATGTTAACATAAAAACAAAATGTCTTTAAATAATTGTCGGACTTTGTCCATTTCATTATATATATATATATATATATATGCATATATATATATATATATGTATGTATAAATTATTTAATGATACATGTCTTAATAAAATCTTGCTGCCAAAATCTACACAATATATATATATATATACAGTATTCCTTTAGAATATATATTAAAAAGGGCTGACAAAGTATTTCAGCTAAAATAAAAAATATCATCTACATAGCGGACATATATTTTAGGTTGAGTATTATGTGATTATTTTTTTTTAGATTTCATTATTCAAATGTTGGATTTCATTTCGCTGTTGTTATTTATCGTATTACAGCTAAAAATGAAATACAACATTTGAATAATGAAATCCTAAATCATAATGATATGTCTCATGTTGAAAAGAAGGTATTTTTGAAAAAATAGTCAACCTATATATGTAAAGACATTACGAATAAATGTTATATTAATGGTTTTCTACCAACGTTTGTCAGATATCATATTTACTCTCAGCAATCTTATATAAATCAATGAATTTGTATTTGTTTCCAAGCAGCACTTCCAAATATATTGAACTTACCTTTTCTGTGGCACTCTCTGTGTCTTCATATGTTAGCCAAAGTTTCCCTTGAAATAAATAAGGAACGCAGCATTTCTCATCGTAGACACGCGTTGCTCCATTTCGAATGGCCCTGCCAACCTGAAATAGAGAAAAAAAAAATCTGAATATTTTTTAAGAACAAAATAAGAATGACCAGGATGAAAATCAACAGGAGTGAATTTGCAGTGAATGTGACTATTTACATTATTCGGACTATTTTCCTCATCTTTGTCGACATATTTATTACAAAGTTTCGGCCGTGGTAAGCTCCGGTATTCTTCAGGTGGTTGGAATGTCGAACTGAACCCTTTATTTCGCACACTGGGGTAGACTGTTCTAGTTCCACGTGCCATGTTTAATGGATGTCAGTTATCAGTTAACTCCTGTTAATTTGCCTCTGAAGGTTCCCCACTGCCTTAAACGGGTATTGAACTCACACTCTTTGGATCCTGTCACTGGATCTAAATAACGCCTTTATCCACTGTGCCGAAACTTTGTAATAAATATGGCGACAAAGATGAGGACAATAGTCCGAATAATGTAAATAGTGTACATAATACCTCATCTCAAAAATATAGACAGATACTGAAAGGTCGAAACGTTGTAATAAATATGGCGACAAAGATGAGGACAATAGTCCGAATAATGTAAATAGTGTACATAATACCTCATCTCAGAAATATAGACAGATACTGAAAGGTCGAAACGTTGTAATATATATGGTGACAAAGATGACGACAATAGTCCGGATAATTTAAATAGTGTACATAATACCTCATCTCAGAAATATAGACACATACTGAAAGGCCGAAACGTTGTGATAAACATGGCGACAAAGATGACGACAATAGTCCGAATAATGTAAATAGTGTACGTAATACATCATCTCAAAAATATAGACAGATACTGAAAGGCCGAAACGCTGTAATATATATAGTGACAAAGATGAGGACAATAGTCCGAATAATGTAAATAGTTTACATAATACTTTATCTCAGAAATATAGACAGATACTGAATGTGACGTCATCAAAAAAAATTGAATTTCGTCGGTCAGTAGATAGATAGGCAAAGGCTGTGATAGATTGATGGATATAAACAAAAATAGATACGTATAGAGATAGAGAGAGAGAGGGAGGAGAAAAGAAAGAGAAAGAGAGATAACAAACAATAGAGAGAGAACATGTTAAGAGAGTAAGTTAAATTCAAACAAAATAAATGAGTCATTTACACTATTTATATTCGGACAATTGTTCTAAGCTTTGTTGTTTCTATCAAAATGTTTTGGCCATTGTGTCCTCCGGCCTTTCTCGAGTGTATATCGATCTGGCTTACCGACACGGAATTCCGAACTAAATCCTTTATTTAATCTACGAGGGTAGACTGTTCTCGTTCCACTGAGTCTAGGGATATCATCTAGTTCTTTTATTTAGCCGTTTCCACTGAGTGAAAGTACACACTGTACGACCCAGGGATTGAATTCAGAACCACTATGTCATCAATTTCACAAATCAAAGCTTTGACCCACTAGCCCATTGTCCTGTAGACTTAGGCGATGTCCCTAGACATTAGCAGTGGCATGAGAACAGTCTGCCTCCGGAGATTAAATAAAGGCTTCAGTTCGAAAGTCCCTGAAGATTACTCAAATCGATATATACCTGAGGAAGCCCGGAGGTCAGAACGACCGAAACTCTCTCTCTCTCTCTCTCTCTCTCTCTCTCTCTCTCTCTCTCTCTCTCTCTCTCTCTCTCTCTCTCTCTCTCTCTCTCTCTCTCTCTCTCTCTCTCTCTCTCTCTCTCTCTCTCTCTCTCTCTCTCTCTCTCTCTCTCTCTCTGTGTTCGTGTTCGGAATTCCCTGTAGGTTACTCAGATCGATATACACCTGAGGAAGGCCGGAGGTCACATCGGCCGAAACGTTATGATAAAAACAACAAACATGAGGACAATAATGATACCTCTTCATCCCAGAGATTCAGACAAAAAAAGATAAATGAATGATAGATTTTGAGACTTCCATTTGTAAATCTTTAAATTTTTGTATGTTTTATAAAGCCAGGTGATCCATAAAAATCAGTCTTACCTCTTCATATGTGAATAAACCTTTTTTGCGCCAGATCGGCCCTGCTTCTCCAATATCTTCACTTCTGGCCTTAAATCCGTGTTGATTGACGCTACAGAGACGGAAACTGCGCCCGTAGGTAGGCAGACCCCACAGCAGCTTGGATGCCGGAAATCCATGGTCAAGGAAAAAATTAATCAACCCAGACTACAAGAGAGATATAAAGACAAACTAATGAACGGCGATATTATTGCAAAGTGTCATAAATCTATGGTGACTGTGTTAATTTCGCAAACCCATGTTCATAAAATTTTCCTTTCCACGGACAAGGAATATCATTTAAACAGTAAATATTAGATTACAATGAATTGCAAATTTCCATTGGGTAAAATAATTACTTTTAATTGTCAAACAGAAAGATATGTCATCAAGCTGTGTTAACATACAAAATACTATCAAAAAGTTCTCGACCCTCGCCGAAAACAAGGACACCATTATTCCAGTAAATAATGTATATTTCTCATATCACCGTCCCAGTTGAAATAGTTCTCTTAGGACAGAGGTCGGCAACAAATACGTATGCTGTTGGCACACTGGATGATTTTAAAACGCTAAGTCGGCACATAGCAAAAGGTTGCCG
>OZ038483.1:1237500-1347500 GCA_964036315.1 Acanthosepion esculentum | reverse complement strand
GCCACTCCTGGTCTTTATTATGAGGGTGAACTCACCATCCTTAAAACGCTTAAACCCATTTTGGGCAGTACGGTCAGAGATTGTTTCATTCCCTTCCACTTAACGAATTCAGCGAGCAGCTTCAACCGCTTTGAGGCCCAGTTTAAAATAATGCATCAAAATTTCCAAAATCTCAATAATTGTGTCAAGGCATAATAACATCTGAAACACAAATTACAGCTGAATAGTGTTGATGTGGATAGCATATATATATAATAATAATAATTATTATAATATAGCGAACTCAGAAATTCTGCAAACAGCTTCAGTCGCTTTGAGGCCTTTTTTAAAAGAATTCTACATGCCAAATAAGTTTATGTAATGATCTACATATAGTATCTTTTGATGATCCAAGCTCTTCTGAAAACTTTCGAGTGTTGGTCTTTGGCTTCTCCTCTATCTTGCGTTTTAAAGACTCGTAATCAACAACTGACGGTCGCACACATCTGAGCTTTATTATGAGGGACACGTCGCCATCCTTAAAACGCTTAAACCCATTTTGGGCATTACGGTCAGAGATTGTTTCATTTTCTTCCACTTTACGAATTCTGCGAGCAGCTCCAGTCGCTTTGAGGCCCTTTTAAAGCAATTCTACATTCCAAATAAAAGGCAGGCGTTAATTTTTGGAGCGAATTTTCCTTACCCACTCCACGATATTATTAATGCCATCGCGTTTATTAATATCACACTTTTTAAATTTTAAAATGATTATCCCCTTTCCCACATGGATCATTGAAAAACATTCCTCCCCAATTAATACTATAACTGTTGGATTAAGCATAACATTGCTAGAATTTCAATAATTATTTTCGCTTTTGTAACATTTGAAATAAAAGGTATAGTTAAATAATAATAATAATAATAATAATAATAATAATAATATCCGATAGACTCATTGAAGGGATTTCTCGTAGCCCATGTCTTAAAGAAATACAATAAATTATGGAAAATGTGTGTCGTCTTAGGTTTTGTTTTTGTTTTTTTTTCCTTTTACAAATGATCAGTGGAAAATGTCATGAACTGTAAGCGTCTTTATTCCGTCATAAAGGAAGCCAACATGTTCAAAATAGAGTTTCAAATGGGTGCAGAAATACAAGTAAAGCACAATACACCGATTGAATCTTCAAGATACATAAGAAAGAAGGCAAAAGCCAACGCAACCGACCAGATACAGAATCAATGCCAAGATAAACCTCTTCACGATCAATACTCTGCCCGTACCAAACAAGCTGATCTAGACAAACCCCGTACTCATCAGTAGCTACGTAGTGCAGCGTTAAAAGCTGAAACCGAGGGTCTTATCCTTGCTGCACAAGACCAATGCTTGTTAACTAGAAAGTATCAAGCACACACTAAAATATTGTGTTAGCCCAAAACACAGATTCTGTGATAAATATTCAGAAGGAATTGATAATCTTCTATCAAGTTGCACAGTATTGGCACCCACTGAATATAAAACACGGCATAGCAGAGTGTGTTAATATCTGCACTGAAAGATCTGCAACTTCTTCGGGAAGGAAACTGAAAGAAATTGTTATGAACACCACCCAGACCCGGTTACGGAGATAGGACCTGTAACAATTTTATTGGACTACACAATACACACAGACAGAACAATCAAAGCTAACCGCCCAGACATTTTTATTAGAGACCGCAAACAAAAAATTGCCTCCTTATTGGTATGGCAATCCCTGCAGACTGCAACGTATCTTTGAATATCTTCACAAAAGCTATCAAAATACAAGGACCTTGAAATGTGGTACATGGGAACATCAACAATCCCCGTTTTAGTTGGAGCCCTCGGATTGGTTTGAAAACATTCCAATATACTCATTGAAGGGATTCCTAGAAGCGCATGCCTTAAAGAAATACAAAAAATAGTTCTCACGAGTACAGTCCACAACTTACGAAGGGCTTTATCTATATAAAATATGTTTTTTTAATTGGTCAGTGAAAAATGTCATGATGCAATTTCTAACCTTAGGTCCCTGGGCGGGACCCGGAAAGAAATATGCACACACCAGAAATCAAAGGAATAATAATAATAATAATAATTATAATAATAATAATAATAATAATAATAATAATAATCCATTGTAGTCAGAAATAATCTTCAAATATTTGCATGAAATAGGCATTCGGGGGGAAATGTTTATAAGAAACGGAAATACATTTGATACACGCTCATATTTTCTTGTCGTTGTAAGAATCTATATAAAGCATCGGCAGTGATTAATAGATTTGAATCTAGAACAGTTTGGTTGCCATTTTTTAGCTTCTTAAGTGTCAAAAGATGCTAAGAGGGAAGTTATGACTAGAAAATTTTACTTTCGATGTCGTTTTTTGCTCATTTTGTCGGTTGTTATCTGATCTGCTTTGACACGTAGGCAAGAAACAAACAAAAAAACTGCTTACAATGCGCACACACGCTTCAAGGATTCAAGTATCAACTTTCCTGTTTAAAAAACAAGATATTTATTGAAATTTGGATTATAAATTAACTGTTTGGAGCTTCCATTTATTTTGTCTTGTGTGAAACTTGAAGCATTTCATCAGGACGAAAAGGAAAGAGATTGCCTGGATGGGAGATATGTATTTATAATCAGCATGGAAGTAGATTCAATTCTTTATCAACATCTAGATATGTTTACAATCATCTATTTCGTGTCAATGCAGTGTTGCTTTTAGAAAACGTAACATTCTCTCCCCTGCCTGAAAATTAAAAAGAAACAATTTTCATTTCCTTATTGTCATTTCTTTGCTTAAAATATCAGGTTGTTCAATGTAAATTAAATTTTATACAAAAGAAAAATGATTTCTTTATTCCAGGCAGAATCTGAGTTGCCATAAATTTACAATTGGAAGAGGATCTCAGATAATTATTTATCAAAGTAGACATCGGGTGATGAGATTGAAGAAAGAAAAAAATCTTCTTCCCAAATAGATCTTTGGATAAAATTCAGAGACAGATACTGAACCATAGATACGAACCACTTAACACCATTGAAATCTTTCATAATTTATAACAAATCAATATATATATATATATATATATATATATATATATATATATATATTTTACATCGTTTCAACCATTGCAGATTGAGATCTTTAAAGAATGGGTCAAATCAAATAGAACAGAAGTAACAGGCCATAAACTTATAGCGGACATTTTTTAATGAGAAATAATATTTATTATATGCCTTTCTTTTCGGACGAGTACCCTCATCTTGGTTGTTATAAATCTCATCAACCCGCTCTCCAAGCATGAAAAAAGGAATGAAAAGAGTTTTACCACGTTTATTGAATACAGGATTTTTCCAAGACTATTACCAACTCCGATAAATACCTGAAGATGGGCGGAGAGTAGAACGGCCGAAATCTTGGAGTGGAAACAGTGAGTTCCATAATGATCGTATCTTCCCCTTCGCAGATATCAAGTTAGTAACCCTTAAATTGGCGATTTATATCAATAAAATGAATTAAAATTAAATCATCGAAAAATCTTCAATCAAAATGTTTCTTTAAGGTTTCTACAGATGTTTTCCATTTTGGTAGGAATTGGATAGTTCCCTTCCTTAAGAATTCTCCATTCGATGATTCATTGATTGTTTTTGTTGCAATTGGAGAAATGTTTGTTCGCAAGTTAAGATGGGTGAAAAATTTCAAAAAACCTGAAAGCAAAATCGGCCATTTCATTTTGAACAGCGGCCATGTAAACGCTGCATTGATGTCGATTTGAAAGATTTGAAAAACTTCTTACACCGGAAAATTCGAATATCATGGTGACAATGTAATACTTTCTGGTACCAGGTGAATGCTCTGCTTGAAGATTCAGATGCCGTTAAAAGCAAAAGAAAGTGAAAAAAATAAATGAAAGAAAAAGGTCAATGTAACTTACATGAATGAAAGCTGTTAACCATTTCTTGTCAACCAATTTTGAGTTGTTGCAGGACAGTTCCAAACCATCAAAATCATACTCTCTCAAAAAGGTAATAGCTTGCTTGTAAAATCTAAGAAAAGTAATATAAAGTCAATAACATTTCTTATGTATTTATTCAAAAGATTAGACAAAGAATTGACAAGTATATTCTCATTTACTTACATTATTTACGTTATTCGGATTGTTATTCTCATCTTCATTGCCATATTCAGAACGTTTCGGCCGTTGCACGCTCCGGCCTACTTCAGGTGATTGGAATTCCGAACCGAACCCTTTATGTTGTCCACTGGGGTAGATTGTTCTAGTTCCACGTGCCATGCCTCTTCTGGATATCTCAGTATCAGTTATCTCCCTTTTAACTTTCAACTCTGCGAGGTTTTGTTCACCTCAGATACAAGATGAAAGATGTCTGGTCCATATAAACATCAGGGCGACCTTCAAAAGTGATTTAAGACTTCGCAGACACCTATTCCGTGCAAGACCTCCCCCCATAGAGGAGAACATGATTAAGGACTGTATGTACGCCATCCCATGCAGCTGTGGTAAGAAATATAAAGGAGAAAGAGGCCACTCTCTTAAGATAAGAATGCAGAAACACCGTCAAGCCGTAAACACGTGTCATGGCTCTTCCGAATGTCTCACTTATTCCCCTTTAACTCAACTCTCCAAGTTTTAGGTTGACCTCTGCTGTAACCTGCTATTGGACTCACAACTCTTTGGCTCTAGTCACTGCATTTAACCAACATCTTTATCCACTGGGATATGTGTCCTTGAGAACTAGACCCAAAGTGTTGTCAGATCAGTACGAGGCCACAGGAGTGGTGAACCAAAAACTTGGAGAATTCGGCCGTTGTGCAGTCCAGCCTTCTTCAGGCGATTAGTATTTCGAACCTGACCTTTATTTTGTCCACCGGTGTAGATTGTTCTAGTTCCACATGCCATGCCTCTTCCGGATATCTCACTTATTTCCCTTTAGCTCAACTCTCCAAGATTTTTAGTTCACCTCTGCTGTAACCTGCTATTGGACTCACAACTCTTTAGGTCAAGTCACTGGATCTAACCAACGCCTTTATCTACTGGGCCATCAGTTTATGAATTTTTGGGACTTATAAACCTAATGTCAGACGTTCTCATTTGGAAATAACTATTCAGGTTGTATGTTAATTGCTAAATATTAAAATTTATAAAATTGTATAATTGTTACGTAAATAAATTTGAATGATTCATTATCGATGCAAATCTTGAAAGCTGCTAACCTAAAACACTTTTGGCCCAACAAATGATTTTTTTAAAAATCCAACAAAGATAAAAAGGATGCGAAGCTGGCGTATTAATTGTGGACTTTGAAACGGGGTCCTCATTGAAATTCTGTCTTTAATCGTGCAAATCCTCTTGGAAAAGCCATAAATCCATTTCTTCTCATAAGAGAACGGGTGTTTCTTGAATAAATTTCATTTCGATTTATTTTATTGGATGAAGTACAATAATACCTTGAGATACGAACGTACTGACATACGAGCTTTTTGAGATACGAGCCTGAGTTATTTTTTGCCTTGAGATACGAACGAATTTCAGTTAAGCATCCGCGAGTTGCCGCAGCGGGTAGCAACCTTCGAGAGAATTTCCACTCGCACGTGTTCACCTCCTTCTGGGAGGGTATGTGTTGTGTTCTGTTTTTTTTGTTTTGTTTTTTATTGTTTTTTTTTTGCCGTTATTTTGCAAATTCCTTTAGTGACACCATGGGCCCGAAGAAAGAAAGCGTAAAGAGCAGTAGTGAAAAGCTGAAACGTATGATTTCGCTTGACGTAATGCGGGAAATTATTTTAAAAAAAAACATCTGGAAAACGTATGATTAATTGCTGAGACAGTATAAATAAACAATTATAAAAAAAAAATTTTAATTACTTACAGTAATGAATAAAATGTTTTAAAAATTTAAAAATTAAGTGATGAAGTTAATATTCGGTATTGCAGATTAAGCTAACCGTTGTTAGGTTAGATTAACTGTTGCTAGCCTGATGACGTCATGGTTTAGTACTGTTTATTTCTTTACCATTTCTTTTTTCTCTTTTATTTTATTGTTTGTAAACAACATTTCTTGATTATTCATACGATTTTGCTTGTAAGAAAACCCCAAAATGGAAAAATATGGGTTTTGGGAATATAAGGGTGATTTTTAGGGTTAGGGTTTCATTAATTTCAATGTGGAAAATTGATTTGAGATTCAAGTCTTTTGACTTACGAGCTCGGTCTTGGAATGAAGGCATTGTTATATATTGTAACATAATCATTTCTTAATTTCACTTGCTTTTTATTACAACTACTCAGACAAGAATTCTATGATCATTGGTACATAGCACCAATCACAATTTATTTGGTCAGATCTGATCTTTTTGATAATCTTCTTGGGGTAAAAGAGGTGTAAATTCAAGCCTTCCCCGACAACGTATTCTTACTGAATAATCTTTAATAATGTCTGTCTGGGTCGTTGCGATGAAAAGCAATTAAATTTAAGATAAAAAGAAATACGAGTAACAATTAACGATCGAGTCTCAAAGACGCATTCATTATGTCCGATTATACATTTCGTATTTAGTAAATGACAATGTAAAAATACTGAAGAAATTTTAGACGATGTGGTGAGAATTTTACCGAATTAACGGAAACGGAGACCTAAGTGAAATCAAAATCAAAATATAAAAAAAACATTAACCACTCTTTGATAAAACAGTCCTGAGGATGACAATAAACTACAACCGGCAGCAGAAGATTGGAGGTTTTGAGGATCGTGGAACCACCTCTTAATTGCTGTTGTTCAGAGGTCCTGGGGTGGTAGCATCTGTTAGAATCCCAACCATAGGCAAATACTGAACCCCCAAACAAAATACTATGAAAGTATAAAAATACATTTTTATAGTAAAATTACCAACAATATCTACTTAAAGCTAAATGCCCAACAATACATTTCACCTGTCGTTGAAGGCTTACAATTTCGTTCCAAATATATTTAGTTGAAATATGCCTTCAACTAAATATATTTGGAACGAAATTGTAAGCCTTCAACGACTGGTGAAATGTATTGTTGGGCATTTGCGTACAAAATATTTAGAATTCGGCATTAAATAATCGATAGAGGTTGATATGACGCTAAACAAAATCACCCAACTCTTTAATAAAAATGAAAGAAAAAAACTTTCCCAAACATGTGATACATACGTGGACAGCGTGTCTTTTGGTCCTGTTAGTAACTCGAACAAACCATCTTGGACGGCAAGAAGAATCTTGAGTTTCGGGTTGCGTTCCTTGAGGGCTGCGAGCTGACGGTAAGGTTTAACATCTTCACCACTGTACATAGACAAGACGTAATTGTCCACTTTAGCATAGGCGAAGATTATGTGCGTGAAGAGGAATGGGTCGATGTCACGAGCCTCGAGCAATGATCGCTGATGCACATAATAACCCACAATCCTAAACTGTTCATCTGTTAGGGGAGACATAAACAAACAACATTTTATGCCAGATTTTGTCAAGGAACATTAAGAGTGTGCACAAACCCGAAATAGAATTCAGCTTGGTAGATTCTTTGGTAGACTTATAAAAATGTACAATACGTTTCAGAAGTGTGTGTCTAAGAAGTCGTCATTAAAAAAAATAAAACTAATAAATTCGTAGGGGTGTTGAACGGTTATCAGTTTGACGCAGAAGTAATTCTATCAACAAAAATTCTGCTGTTGGGTCATTGGCATGGATTTTGTAAAGTTATTGGGGCCGTAAATATTTCTCTCTGTAAAATATTGATATTAGTGCATACGTTTATGTGTGTGTACGTATGTACAAGACAATAATATCCCTATATATATATATAGATGGATAGATATTATTATAGGGATATATATATATATATATATATATATATATATATATATATATATATATATATATATATATATATATATATCAGTTTTAGAAAAAACTAGGAGCTTTATGGTTTTAAAATTTAATACACGCAACAATAAATAAAATTAGATATTTATTATAGTGTTCATTAAAATTTTAAAAAAATATAAAGCATTAGGAAATCAAATGACCGAAATCGCCTGAGGACATCGAAAGGTTGAAACCAAGATGGCGGAAAGGCTGATCTCCTATTTTTTTATACTTAAAAGCTCTACATGTTAAATTTTTTATACATGTATTGAGCACTTTTTAATACTACTGTTTCCTGATCTTATTCAACTTTGACCATTAACATTTTTACTACATATATATATATATATATATATATATATATATATATATATATATATATATGGTGCGATGGGTAAAATGAGTTGTCAGTGTAATTTCTATTTTCGTCATTTAAACGACAATTTATCCATCGATACTTATATATATATATATATATATATATATATATATATATATATATATATATATATATATATCAGTTGCATGGATATGAGTTTGTGACCTTGGGTTGAGTTTCGTCTGATGATCGCAAAAGCGTTCAACTGAATATGTTAGCCCTATGTTAGCATATATATATATATATATATATATATATATATATATATATCAGTACAATATAAAATTTACATACACTCTATTTGATATTGAGTCGTTTTACTCATAAATATAGCATACCTTAAAGCTATATTTTTATCATATATATATATATATATATATATATATATATATATATATATAGTTAAACCTAGAGAGCCAGACAAACCTACCAAGGTTTCACCTTAGCGGATCGTCAGGGAAGCCGGGCTAAAGAGGTAAAAAAAGGAACGGTATACTTATAGTCAATAAACAAAAGACCAAAACCACGTAACCAAAGACAAAAAAAAGAAAAATAATATATATATATATATATATATATATATATATATATATATATATATCAAATATGTGGTGCAGTTTAATTTATATTACAATGAACCATTTATACAAAAATAGATTAGTAAAGTTAATGATATAAAATGGCGAAATCTCTTCACAAACAAATTTTTTAAGTTGCATTAACCTATAAATCACTCGATGAATGTTATGATCCTTGTATAAGGTCTTTTTTTAATCTGCTAGTACTTTCAACTGTAACTTTACTAATCTACTTTTTGTATGAATGATTCATATATATATATATATATATATATATATATATATATATATATATATATATATGTATATATATATATATATATAGTCTATATATATATATATGTATAGAGAGCGAGAGAGACAGACAGACAGACAGAAGGAGAAACAGAGACAGAGATAAATTTATATATACAATCTTTTAACGATATTAGATACTCTTACCCTCATAAATAATTTTTTAAAAAGTGTATATATATATATTCAGATTTTTTTACATTCTCCCCATCTGAAATAGCCGCTCTGCTATAAGGTGATTTTCTAAGCGTAGCTTAATGCCACAAGGCCGAATTTAAGGAGTACCCAGTGAGGTTCGAACTCACTATTCAGTCGTCATTGAGCTAGCGAGAGAAGCTTGTTAACCATTGCAGCACATTGAATTTCTCCGGTCTGCTATAAGAATCACCATTTGAAATTTTGATATTGGGTGCAAATATCGACCACTGACATTGGTTATGCAGCTTTCTCAAACACGTGACCGTCCTATCGTTCAAATTCATCTAACTACATACACTATTTACATTATTTACGCTATTTTCCTCATTTTTGTTGTAATTCCGGCTTTGATCAGGTGCTTCTTGACCCGAATATCCTTCAGGAAATTTCAAACTGAACCCTTTATTTAATCTACGGCCCAAATTGTTCTCATTGTTGTCTTAATAATATTCAGCTATTGCTCGGCTCGCCACCTCTGAATCTAAGTATACACTGACCGTCGGAATTACCATGGCAACAAAATCCAAAACAACGCTTTAATTCACCAGGCTATTGTCGCGTGGGACATTCCTGAGTTAATAACTTGAAGGTTTAAATATAATCGTCCTGCTGCTGAAACGCCTGCTTCTGTCAGGTTTGACTATGTTTACCGAGGCTCCTCGCTTTTGATGCATTTCTTTTTTCTTTAAAAACTGTTCCCATATTTTCTTGTCATGAAGAACACATGTATGGAATACTTGATGGAAAACATATACCGTTTGTAATAGCAAAATTGTCCAAATCGTGTAAGAGCTAGATTTTCCAATTGTTAAATTAAGCTTTGTATTTTAGAAATGATTAAAGATATCTTATTGGAATTCTCTGGTGGTTTTGTAACACTATTGGACTACTTTGAGTAATAAGAATGTATAATTACTTTCTTAACAGAAGTATCGTGATGAAATCGATCATAAATGAAAATGACAAGTTCATCATTAATTTATCAAAGCTCAAGAAGGATTGAAATGAAGTTCAAATATATATATATATATATATATATATATATTATTTCAGGATTATTTTACAACTTATTCAAGATGATTTTCCTCCTCTCTAACGTTCTAACTTTAAGTCCTGGGTTAGCAAGGTGCCTCATATGTTTCTCGTACGATTTCATTTTCAAGTCTTTTTTCACGATTGTTTGGACTCTCATAGGTGAAACCCCTCTCTCACGTGCCAAACGTCTTATGGATTGAGTTGTATCTTTTCTAATTGATCTCTTTAGCTCTAAATTGAAATCATAATCGCTCTTCCTGCTGTGACCTCCTGATCCAGTTTTCCTCTCTATTGTCTCCCTTTTTTAATTTATTCACCATTCTCTGGATGGTTCTTGAATGGATTTGATGATGGAAGACAGAGGATGAATGCAGGTACCATTACTGAAGGTTGGAATAATCTTTTTCCTCTCACAATTGGTCAGTAGGGAAGGCAAGAGGTCTGACACAAGTGATTTTAGGTGAATAAAGAATTTTTCAGTGTTTTTTACGACAAATGGTGTCAAGATGACTAATCGTCTTATCTAAAAACTTGAAAAAATGAAACAGTTTAGTGTTTGTTTTTTTAATATAGGATTTTGCTGTTACACCTGCGGTACATGGAATACCCCGAGGAAATATCTTTAGTAACGGCACCATTAAAACCAACAATATGGCTGAGATAAACAGAAGACACCTTCCGACTTCGACCTTGCGAGGAAGCTGTACAAATAGCATTGGACCACGTGAACTCAGTTAAGCTTTCAATCCAATTCACAATGGAAGAAGAAAACAGTAATCATCTGACCCACCTGGATGTACTAATTGCTCGCACAACCATCACTGGGCAGTACCTTAACTTCAATTCTCACCATCCATACTGTGTAAAGACAGAGCATTCAATATCTACAACAATGTGCAAATGTCTTAAGCCGCGATTTAAACACATAGCAACAGGAAATGATCAGCATCGGGCCTACTCTTCAGAATAACAGGCTTGCACACATAACATCACTTCTGCTGGCAGAAACAAAAGGGTCAAGGAGAAGGAATGGAAAATTACCACAGTCTACCCCCGCCTTATGTCAAGGGGTTATTAGAAAAGATTCAGAAAATTTACGGTCTATACACCATCAGCAAAATATTCCGTAGCAGCGAAATTTCTGCCGAGTTAACAGAAAGAAGAACATGACCACGATTCAATCGCTAGCAATTGTGGTAAAGAATATAAAGGTGAAACCAGCCGATCCTGAAAGTAAGGCTGGAGGGGCATCGTAGAGCCTTAATTAGGAGCGAGATAATGAAATCAGCCATGACTCATTATGCATAGAAGGAAAAGTTTAGTTACCAACACCTGCGGAAGGAAGTAAAATTTATCGATTGCAACTTACTGCACGCAGTTGTCTGCATTACGTGATTTTTGCCATTAACTCACCTTGGAAAATGTTGTTGACCACTGAAGACATTTTATCGGTTGAATGAAGGAACACTCAAATTTATCTGAAATGATAAAAAAACAGAAAAAACAATAAGCAACATCTTCGGACATTTTATAAATGAAAAGATGAAAACTACTGTCGTTTGTAGATTCTATAATTCTCTACGCGAGATTTCTTAGGGACGAAACAGGGACATCGATGATGAAACTCTGTCTATATTTCTGAGCTGATGTATTATGTACACTATTTACATTATTCGGACTATTGTTCTCATCTTTGTCGCCATATTTATTACAACGTTTCGGCCGTTGTACGCTCCGGCCTTCTTCAGGTGGTTGAAATGTTCTCCACTGCCTTAACCGGGTATTGAACTCACACTTTTTGGGTCTTGTCACTGGATCTAACCAACGTCTTTATCCACTGTGCCATGTGTCCTTGATAATACCCGGTTAAGGCAGTGGAAAACTTGGAGAGGGGAATTAACAGGAGATAACTGATAAGTGACATCCATTAAACATGGCATGTGGAACTAGAACAGTCTACCCCAGTGAGCGAAATAAAGGGTTCGGTTCGACATTCCAACCACCTGAAGAAAGCCGGAGCTTACAACGGCCGAAACGTTGTAATAAATATGGCGACAAAGACGAGAACAATAGTTCGAATAATGTAAATAGTGATGATAAAACTGTTTTTTCTTCGTTTACACTATTTGAAAGTAGTTATTTAGATTTTTCTATTCCGCTCATTATTGGTTGCTTTGTTTCATATGACCCATTAGATTGTCGGTGTGCTCTGCTGAGTAATTCCTCTTAGTGGTATTCCTCAAAGCAATTGGGGGTTATTTGGCGGCAGCCATCTCCTCAACTAAAAGAAATGTTTCTCCCGGTCAAAAATTAATAGAATGCCTCGGCAGTAGAAGAATTGCTCCGCATTTAATAAGAGAAAGAACAACTTCAGCCTGACCATCTTGGGCGCAGGACAACTCATCACCGCCGACTCAACACCGCCAATTCAACACCGCCGATTCAACACCGCCGACTGAGCGCCGGACAACTCACTCAACATCAGAAAAACATAACTATTTTTATAACCGAATAAAAGTAATATATTAAGAATTAAAACCTTAATTAGTGAATATTTTTCTTCAAATAAGGCATTTGAAAAGGCATTATATAAAATATGAACCCATATTTTGTTTTTAATTATTTTTAACAAAGTCCCGGCGGTCAGTCAGCAGTGTTCAGTCAGCTATGTTGAGTTGTCCCTTCGCGACCATCTTAGCACAGTATAATCAAATTGTATTCTAGACTATCTTGTTGGGCAACTCCCGTTGAGTTAAATGGGCGATAAACTCGTAGTCTTTACATAGTCGATCATTTAATTGATATATAATCAGTTTTGAGTCTATATTGATGCGAGAAGTCGATATTCGATCCCATGTAAAAAACGCTATTTTGAAAGTTGCTTTTCAAGGCAGGCAACTCACTGACGCAACACAATCTTCTAATTCCGATTTTCTTCCATGTGTAATAGAACCAGATGAACTTACGCTTAGTAAATATCAAAGGGATCTGTCTGTTCGCGAGGATATTAACCCCCAACTCGCCCCATTGCATGAATGAGATCAGTTAACAACCAGAATTTAGAATGAAGAATTTCAAGGCAGACCTTCCAGTTCCCTCTACTTAGGGTACTGGCGCAGCACAATCTTCCTACACCTATCTCTCTCATTTTTAGCTTGAGCCAAAAAAAGTTAAAATTAATCAATACAGTTTGTAAGTACTTAGAAATATACTGTGAATGATGAAGTCAAAAAAAAGTCTCATAATTCTAAATTAATAATGATATTTAATAACCCTTGAAAAATGTTAGCATCAGCCATGCTGATGGAAAGCAGAACAGATTCTCATACGATTAAGGGGTCGCAGTTTCGATTTTGAGGCGTTAAAATTAACAAGCCACTTTTTGCCCCAATTAACAGAAAACTTTTTCAAAAAATTAATTATATATCATTTTAGACGTCGGGGTAAAAAAAAAATCAAAAGAAAGCCTAAAAATATATCTTTTTCTAACAAAAGGAATTTGGTCCGTCGAAAAGTTAAAGCAGTCTCTACCGACAAATTTAAAACTAATTTGACAACCGAATCCGTTTTTAGTAAGACTACGAACTTTTCATTTGGCCGACACATTCAAGATTTGTACATACCATATATTACTGTCATTGGGAAGAATGTTTGCTTGTTTTGTCGTTATCAGCACACTTTTTTTGCTTTGTTAATAGATTACATTGTCAGAAAAAGTATCAGATGTCCGCGTAACTCGTTTGAAAGCTGTTGAACATGCTCCATAAAAAACTCCGGCGAGGAAAATGAGGAAGTCGAAAGGTTTTACTGATTTTAAAGTACGTGTGGGGAAAAAAATGTCGAAAGGGGAAAAATAACACTCAAAACAAATCCACAGCAATTCTGAATCCACTCGCCTCATTTGTTATAATAGGAGGCGTGGGTGGGGTGATTAGTCAACTGGGTACACAAAAAAAAGGAAGCGAAAAGAATAGAATGATGCAACTAAATTGAATGCAAAAAGAACATTAAACACTTGGGCAGCCATCGAAAAAAATATTGAGACAAGAATTTTCACTTCCATTTTCTTTTGTTTTTTATCAAAACATTTTCCAGGCAATTTAGTTTTCTGAATGTTCAGTTAAATTAATTTGAAATTGTGTGTAAAACAAAGCAAAAAGGTTTCGGCGGACATTTGAGCTTCGCAGAATACACTACGAAAACAAAATATTTTTCCTCTAAACTATGTCGGCTGCAAAACTTTATGTACTCAGGCAACAATAACAATTTTTTTTTTTAAAGAAAAAAAAACTTTAGTGAAAATCTTTCTTAGCCCAACCCAGTGGATGAGATAGTTGCGAATCGTCATTTCGTGCGATTGGACGATCTATGAAAGAACATCTTTCCAAGGCAAGTCTCACTTTGAATGTCGGTGCAACAATCTTACAGCATTATTTTCACTTTTGTGTCGTACTGAGCTAATCCTAGAAAACAGTGGTTGCATTCAAATCCATATCTCTACCTCGAACAAATTTTCTTTCCCTAATCTTAGTCAAGGCAGAAATGATATTCATATAAAATTTTTCTAATAATAATCATTTCCTTTGAGGACATCGTCACCGTGTCTTAATGACACATAAAAAGTGGAAATATTTTACGCCTTAAAGACATAAAAAGCGTAAATATATAATAGTTTATATTGCTAAATTGCCAAATAAGACAGAACAATTTAAGATCGAATTAAAAACATAAATTACTGTACCTTTAAACTAATATCATTTCATCTTCAGCAGTTCAAGATTCAAGGGTTAAGATTAATCAGATGGCAGTCTTAATGAATGTCAGCCGTGCCTTACTGTTCATCCGGGTAACTGTAATATTTATGCAAAATGCCTGAACATAATGCGTAATCATCTGTAATTAAATTATTTATTTACTTATCTTATTCTTCTTTTTTTATTTTTGAACTCAGTTTGCCAGCGAAAACTTTCTTGCATGTCGACATTTTTAGTAAAGACCGCTGACCGTGCATTCAGTAATTCATTTGGCTTTTTACATGTGACAATCATTAGTTTCTCCCCTAATTAATGTCGGCAAAACCTGCCAGTTTTTTTTATAACCTCTCGTTCTCTTCATGCTCTCCCATCTTAATATTGGAACATACACCCTGTTTTTTCTTTAATATCCAACATATAAGCTGGATAGAGTAGAATGTTTTTGTGCCTTTCTTTTTATGAGACTATATCTCTGCTTGAATGGTCATTCAGTCAGCCCGAAATCGTTGTTTCCGCCAATCTCAGATCGACTGAGTGAGTTTCCCATCTGTATGCAGTGAACTATTTCTAGTGACGTCAAGAGAATTTTATGTTATTTTAAACTTTATAAATATACAATTATTTCATTTGTCTCTATTAAACATGGTTAATAATTGAATAGAAATTGTGTGGTGTTATTTTTTATATTGAAGTTAAAAATTTGATGATACTGAGTACCAGAGCTTTTGATTACGAGAATTTTTAAATCGAAATATTTTGTGTTCAAATGAAATAGTAAATTGCTTTTTGATCTTTCGATAAACGTTTAAAGTAAAAAAAAATACAAAAGAACATAGTATTAAAAATGACATTTAATTATTTATCATTTATCTCATTTATAGCGAGAGGATGAACGAGATTATAAAACGTTATCGTTACTTAATTTTCTCAAGAAATATTGACTAGACACAAAAATTGCAAGTTAACATAAACCTTTTTAACATTTGCATACGTAAAAAGCTATTTGTAAAGTTAATTAAATATATATTTATATTATATGCTAGTTTATTCTTTTAATATTTATTTTAAGCAACAACGATTTCCAAAGATGTTTTTCAACCAAATTTTAACTGAAACATGATAGGTTGCGCAACGTCTCCAACAGAAAACTCGTACTCAGATAGCCTCGTCTGAGATTTCTATATGAATAATATGCATGGCGTTGAACTCATTCAGCAATGTCTTTATTAGCTTCATGCTTCTAAATCCTTTCGCTCTTAAAGAAGACAATCTTTCATCAGACCCTATAGGCTGGCGCTACAGAATAACAAACAGTCAAATCCACATCACTTGATGATTTCAAAAAACATCAATAACTAACATGGGAAGCACATGTAACTCGGGGGGGAAATAATGACCTAATCAAGATGTTGACTTTCCACCCATACCTTAAACAAAATACTGGGGGACAACTTCCCATCAATAGAGCGATAATAGTGGACTTGAGAAAGCTACTTTCCTGAAAAACTATTTTAAGAAAAAGTTTTTCTAATTTTAACCCAATAAACGCTAACTGTTCAGCCAATGAATGCCGAATGTTTCCTTATAAGGAAACAGCTAATCTCACTATTACTGTTATTGGTCCTCTCAAAATGCCAGTCATTCAAAATATTTTGAACAGATTAGTGAAACCGAAAAAGGATTATTTCTATATTTCTTCTAAAAATAACTTTATCTTCTTTCTGAAGAATATGTCATTCTATCCTATGAATTTAATTTTGAACCATAGAATAATCAGCGTCAATGGCATTTTCCAGTCGGTCGATGTTTTATTCGATCCTTACTGGGTCTCCCCATACACAAGTGGCCTTTTTTTCCAAATCAAATCAAGAGCTATTATCAAGGGCACTTGCCGTAGAGTAATTCACTTATTTAATAATTACTGGATGCCCGATAATTGGGATCGTGTCACAGACAAAGTAAATATGTCCGAATTCCTTCTAGCGATGCACAATAATTGCCAGTCGGGTTGTTCTTCTTAGAGTGCTCTGCTATTTGGCTGTGGCAATTGTGGTAAATATTTATTTTCCGAGAAGACGTCTGCTTGGTGGTTGATGTAACTGCAAGTATTTGCCACCAGTACTACTGGTCAGGGTTCAAATCCAAATGATGAGTTTCAGAGAAATCCTCCGACTAGGGAAGGACAGATTCTTTCTCTCCAACAGAAATTGTCCGCCTTAAGATTAATAAGTATTTCTCTTTATTGTTTGTTTGTTTAGCAGCATATCATCATGGCTCATTAATGCTGACATTTAATTTTCTTGCGTGCATTAGTAATTTCTTTTGAAAAAATGTATTGCCAGTATGAAAATGTATTGCTGGTATTCTTACTATAACATTTTTTATACTTTCATAGTGTTTTGACCCCAGTTTGGGGGTTAACTATTTGCCCATAACTGGGACCCTAACCGGTGCTACCACCTCGAGTTAGAGCGGACCTGGGAACAACAGCAATTAAGATGTGGTTTCGCGCTCCTCAAAACCTCCCGATCAGAGGTTTTGCTGCCGGATATAGTTTATCGTCATATCTAGGACGATATTTCTCTTTACAGTTTATAAATAATTAGTTATCAGCTGAAAGACTTTCTACTCCAAAACCTCGATCTCGACCTCAGAGACCCAACTTTGATGGGCCTAGAAATACGTAATAATCTATACCACTAAAAAGGTTTACTAAGTTTCATATATTCGAATGCCACTTAGAGAAATATAGAGGAGGAAATTTGTGTAGAGCCAATTTTTCAATTATGCTTGAATCCGGGCGTTCCAAAACAACATGTCGAGATAAAAATCACGGAACTTTTGCAAATCTTAGAATCATTTTCGTCAGTTTTTAATTGAATTCTCCAAATTAGATTTACAAAGTGCAGATAAAATTAATGTTATTAAACCAATGTCCCCTATGACTACTTTTAGTACGTTAGGTAGTTGAGCATCTGACGAATGATGTGTGGGTTCTAAAAACAGAAGTAAAAGTCGCACTGGACAAATTGAACAGAAACAAATCAGCTGGGCCAGACGGAATTGTAACGGAAATGCTGACAGCTTCAGATGACTTTGGCATAGACGTGATTACCGAAATAACAAATGAAATCTATAACAGCGGGTATATACCGGAAGACCTCAGCAGATCTATCTTCATAGCACTGCCTAAGAAACCAGGCGCAAACGAATGCGAACTCCACCGAACAATAAACCTAATGAGCCACGTTAGGTGGCAAAATTCATCATCTGTATTCTGATGAAAAGCGCGCTGCAGAATCATGCCAGAGATAGGACAAGAACAGGTTGGGTTCGTTAAAGACCCCGGAACAAGGAACGCTATATTCATGCTCAGAATGTTATCAGAAAGAGCAAAACAAATGCAGAAGGCCGTGTACCTGCGTTTTATAGACTGTGCAAAGACCTTCGACAAAGTACGCCACAAGGATCGATTGGAACTGATCAGCAACCTTGATATATTCGGGAAAGATATCAGAATAATCAAGAACCTATACTGGCAGCAGACAGCATGGATGCGCATAGGGAACGAGTTCAGCGAATATACAAAAATAGAAAGAGGCGTAAGGCAAGGATGCGTCTTCTCACCCGACCTGTTCAATCTATACAGCGAGGCAATCCCGAGAGAATTGGAAACCCTACCGGGATTCGGCACCGGCGGCCACAATCTTAACAACATAAGATACGCAGATGACACAGTACTGATAGCAGACACGGAAATGAAATGACAAAATCTCCTACAGAAGGTAGCGACGGAGAGGAAGAAGAAGGGACTAAGCATAAACTACAAGAAGACAGAATGCATGGTCATCAGTAAAAGGATGAGCCCGAAATGCGATTTGCAGGTTGGGAACACTAGAATCAAGCAGACGCGGAAATTTAAGTATCTGGAAAGCATTTTGACAGAGGACGGTAAATGCAACACTGAGATATGTAGGTGTATTGAGATGGCCAAGAACACATTCCAAAGCTGGGCAGAGTATTGCGAGACAGGAGGATTTCTTTGGTAACAAAGAAAAGAATACTGAGCAGTTACGTGATGTTTGTCCTCCTTTACAGCAGCGAATGTTGGACGATTTTCTCAAAAATGAAGAAGAGACTCGAGGCGACGGAGATGTGGTTCTACAGAAGGATGCTAAGGAAATCATGGACCGAGCATTTGAGTAACGATGAGGTCTTAGAGTGGGATACAAACAAGAAGTAGGCTTATACTTAACATCAGGAAGAGGCAGCTGAAGTTGCTGGGATAATGAGGAAGGAGGGCCTGGAGAATCTGATACTCACGGGTCGAATAGAGGGAAAGAGAGACAAGGGAAAACAATGCGTGACATACCTAGCGGGCTTAAGCAAGTGGATGACAGAACGTGGTCTGAGGGAGATAGCAGAGGGAAGAAACTTGTTGAGAGCTGCAAGTGATAGAGGGAGGTGAAGAGCCATGATCGCCTACGTCCTGAAAGGTCATGACACATAAAAATAAAGAGTTCGAATCGCAGTCGAATTTGTTACATTCATTTACGTGCAGAATTGGGAAATGTGTGAATCCAACTCTAAGCTAAAGTGTAGGGCTGGGGTCTGGAAAGACCATTGTTATTCTCCACGAAATATTAATGCAATATTTTCCCAACAGTAGATTGCCATTTCTTTCTGCAGTAAACCAGTGGCCCTCCAAGGCTATAGAACCCGGTTTGTCCTGCTATTTACCCATAGCTGGGGGGGGTGAAGAGGATTCATACCTTTCCCAATGGTATTAGCACGTAAGTGAATGTAATGGATTCAACTGGAATTCGAACTCGGCTCTCCGATTCCTCAATCCGAGCAGCCACCCATTACTCCACCATGCCACGCCTCACTAGATCAATTACGACCGAGTAGTGAGATCGATCCCCACTGGGTGCCACAAGCTATCAGCCTTGTACCACAAGTAAACTACTCTTTCTAAAATTGCCAAAAACATGTTTCGGCTTAAATTCAGGTTTCATAATTGATTAAGGTGTAAAACATCTATAAATCGTGAATCTGAAATTAGTCCTAGTGGTCAGTGTTCAAACTAAGATTTTGATTACTAATATTCAAACAGGCATATCATGAATGTTTAAAAGATTGGCGCAATATGATCTTCCTACGAATAGCCATCTGCTGTTCTGCCTTATGCCAAGGTAGCTCTCTCGCTCTCTCTCTCTCTCTCTCTCTCTCTCTCTCTCTCTCTCTCTGCATTTCTATTCCTCACACACACACAGTCTTGCTGTCTCTATCTCTGTAATTTTCCTCTGATATCATTCTATTCCCCGCTCTCTCTCTCTCACACACACACACACACACGCACACACACCCGCACACTTACTTACTTAATCTCGGTGTTTACGTGACGACAGTGGTCACAATCACTTCCTATGCTCGCAATTTTAAAAAAATTCAAACGCATCAAGCATTCTCTAGTCAAAATATTGGACAGCAACTTTTTTTCATACAATGAAGTGAAACTTACAACGGTATAACTATTTAGACACCTATATCAGCGTATCTATTTGAATATATCTGTTCGTATTTCTCCATTTCCCCTCCCTTTATTAGATAAATAGATAGATAATATTAGCTTCTTTCAGTCTAGCCAAAAGAGAATATTGTGTTAGTTTCTCAAAACGGGAAACATTTTTTTTAAAATTGACATCCGAAATCTAAGCTTTTCTGCTTTGTCTCCAACACTAATAATCGGTATTATTGGTGCGAAAAACGAAACTATTTGGGTCACCAGTGAAACATATGCCAAATATATATATATATATATGCCTATGTCTCTGGATGTATTTATCTCTTAATCTTCAACTGTCCCCGTGTGTCTAGCATCTTCATCCCACTCCGTCTGTCGCCTCAGTCTGTCTGTTTGACACTTGGGATTACAAGTTGATGAGAAAAGAACGAAAGAAAAAATATAGAAAACTATATTACGACAATAACAACAATAATAATAATAAATAATGGTAGTAGTAGTAGTAGTAGTAGTAGTAGTAGTAGTAGTAGTAGTAGTAGTAGTAGTAATAATAATAATAATAATAATAATAATAATAATAATAATAATAATAATAATAGCGAAAAAACGGTGGTAAAGCACACAAAACTGTCGAGAAAGAGAAAACGATTGTGAAAAATCTTCTCAACAACAAATCTTCTCTGCGGGTCGTCAGCTTTTATGTGGGTATTTTGGGAACGCACCGTTTGCTTATGATTACTCTACCACTTTTCCGATCCTCTTGTGCCGCGTATCTTGTTAAAATACATTACTAATGGAGAACACACATTGTTATTACAGAAAATTGGTCTTGCAGACCGGGTTAGGTTGATTTTTATTTATTTATTTTCGGGATATGGAGGAATGAACCATATTTTACTTTTCTAAGTAAACTGAAAATATTACAAACGCCATTCGATAGGTTCTCACTTACTAGCCATTATTATGTCCCTGTACCGAACTAGATTAGTTTGTAAATATGATCTCAGTTTGGTGTTCAAAAACTATGACCTTATTTGATTCAGATGAACGAGTTTAACCGAACACAAATATTTGTTGACTTATATTGCATATCTGGTTCTTTCTGGGTACCACATTATCGACGATTTGAGTCTAATTAAAATTAACTTTATATAAATAAATATATATATATATATATGTGTGTGGGTTTGTAAACAGTGACTATTACGGCTAATAATGCAAGACTCTTCGGTAAATCGAATCGAGTTCTCTCAGTCACTGTGTGTTTATCTAAAAATAAATATGCTTAAATTCACCTTCTTCTCTGCCGTGCGTCAACGGCTTCAGGGTAAAATTTCCGACTGACGCGAATTCAGCCGGTTTTCGATTCTAGCCAGAGGCAACCGGACGTCTAGCCACACTGATGAGCTGTGATACAGCGAAACAGTCTGTCTGTGGATGACTATATATATATATATATATATATATATATATATATATATATATATATATATATATATGTTGAATGTGTGTGTGTGGGACAATATATATTTCATAATAAACTTTTTGTTTTGAAATACAAAAGTACTCAGACATTGGACAATTTATATTTAAATATGTAAAGCAAATAAATGATCTGAAATATGAAAAAAAGGAAACAAAATCATAAGTAAAGAGCTTTGATTAGACTATAACCAAACTTGTGAATATAAAAAACTGCTACCCTATTACATCTAATATATATATATATATATATATATATATATATATATATATATATATATATATATATATATATATATATATATATAAAAGAGACGGAGGACGCATATTTTCTGACAAGATTTCTAGAATATTCAGGCCGGTAAATGTAGCTAAATAAAAAATATACTACTTAATAAAAAACACAGCTTCGACTCGAATATGTATATTCATAAAAAATAAAATTTAAACAATTAAAAATTATATATATATATATATATATATATATATATATATACATATACATATATATTATTTTAATAAAATTAATATAAATATAATAATATAAATAAAATTAGATATATATTATTTTTAATTGTTTAAATTTTATTTTTTATGAATATACATATTCGAGTCGAAGCTGTCTTTTTTATTAAATAGTATTTTTTATCCAGTTACCTCTACCGGCTTGAATATTCGAGAAATCTTGTCAGAAAAATATGCGTCCGCCGCATATTTTTCTGACACGACTTCTCGATTTAATCCATTTCACACACACACACGAACATATATATATATCTATCTCTCTCTCTCTCTCTCTCTCTCTCTATATATATATATATATATATATATATATATATATATATATATATATGACAGCGCACAGTGAGTGGTGGTGCTAATAAAAAAAAGTGCTCGATGCTCGATGTAAAATAAGAAAGATGTAATTTATACTGCTATTATATACAAGTGCGATGGATAAATTTTCATCTAAATGACACAAAAATTAAAATTACGCTGACATATCATTTAAACAGATATGTTTACCAAAATTACATAAAAATATCATTAAATACTAAAGATTTATTCGATAAAATCACCATTGGCCTCCAAACGACTTCGGAAACTTCTGCTTCTGGACGGAACCCTTGTTTAATTTGGTGAATGTTGCCTTCGTCCTTGCCTTAAATTTATCTTTGGTTTTACAAGGCGTTTTGTTGATCTCTTACTCAACCGCGCCACACGCATAAAAATCAAAGTGGTTGCAGTCTGGGGAGTTAGGTGGCCAGAGGTAAGGGGTGTTGTAGTCGCAGAAATTGTCTGGCAAACATGACTTGTATCTCCTGCTTGTTTGCAAGGTGCAGAGTCCTGTTGCCAGACATGGGTTCTTCCAGCAGCCACCCTCTTGACTCAGGGCAGGACCACCTCCTCAAAGCACTTGATTTAGGTTTCGGTGTTGAGTCTGAAGCCCTATGTGAAGACGAATGGAGGAATAACGTCGCCATTCCTAGTGATCACTCCAAACACCTTCGTAATCACCATGACACTCATTCAACTTTTCCGAATCCTCTGCACTGTCCTCAGATTGACACCCAAACATTGAAATATTCGGATTGGGGCTTCCTGAACAAGTGTCATTCAGGGCAGTATGCCGTTTCTAAATATCTGGCGGAGTGAATTGCGTCATGGTGTTCTTTTTTTTCTCACAAAAGGTGCCCAACTATGCCTGTTTTTTTTGGGGGGGGTCTTGTTCTATCGCCAGTCATAATCTTGTTATTAACAAAGCTACAGATGTGGAATGAATGAATGATTGACGATACAATATATATTTACTTGTTCAGTTCTCATTCAAGTCAAGGATTTATTCTTGTTTCTGATGATATGAAACTCAATACTATTTGCTAGTTTATGTTTTAGGAGCTGAGCTCCAATTAATCATCTTTGCTTTGTAAAATACCATAAAGAAAAACGTTTACTCATTCCGTACATCCAATCGACTATGGTAGCCTGTCATAGAATAACAAATTGTATTCATTGCTTTAAACATCAATAATGTTCCATTTCATGTAAAATAACTTTCTAATTGTTATTTAATGGTTTTATTGATAAATATATACGAAAATCTTCCTCGATGAATGCTTACAATTGCTAGAATAAATTTCCAATTTTTAATATTAATTATATCAATCTGCTTTCCACATTTCTATGAAATATTAGACAAGAAGAAAGCGCTATGTTTTGAGTATGACAAGTTTTCTATTTTTCCATTGAGAAAAGGAATCAATATATTAAAAGCCATAGTAAATCAAGTGGCATGTCTTCGCATGACTGATGTATTCGGTGCAGGTGATACCCGAATGAATTGTTTTGAAATAGAAGAGAAACATTTCACGAACTCAGCTGGGGACAGAGCAACAATAAATTAAGCCTCGTCTTGCAATCTTTCTTCATCGAAAACAACTCTTCATTTTCACATTCATCTTGTGTCTCGCTGTTCCTATTTTTCCACGTATTTAAATATCTATCTATCTCTGTTCCTATCTATCTCTGTTTATACCTATCTCCTCATCATATCTCTCTATCTTTTAACTGTTTCATCCCAAGCAAAAGCGACAATGCCACTAGAACGCAGGGGGATAGAAGATGCGATGACTGAGAATGAGGAGGATTGAAGAAAGAAGATAGAAAATGGCGATTGACGTTGCATTTAAATTTTTGAAGATTGTAGTTATTCCACAGGTGTAAAGTGTGAGAAAAAATTGTTAGAGTAGAAATGGCAGTTGCATCTAGTTAGTTCAACAGTAAAACAATGAGACCTAGCTGCCAATCTAGTAGCAAACTTAAATTCATGTAGTCGAGGCACCAGGGGAAAATACTCATCAGAGCAGTTGCCATGAATATATTTGTAGAATACACAGAGTGAAACCATGTCACGTCAATGAGAAAATGACTGGACCAATTGTATTGCAGATGCCTCTCTAGATTTTGCCAAGAATTTCGATTAATAAATAAACGGACGTCTACTCAAATACGATTACTCACTAAAAATAATGTCTAAAGTAATATAAACATCCAATCTAAAATACTTTTAATTACGTTTGCATACAAAACTGCAGATATGAAATAATTCGGGAGATCTATGACGAGAGAAATTTCGCTTAAAAAAAATAAATTTGGCCCACCCGAACGGCCATCTCCGTGGCTAAGTTGTTTAGAACGTACCGGGCTTCACGGTAGCTCCCCCATGCCCTAGGGCACGCAGGTTCAAATCCTGCCGGAGAGCGCAAATTTTTTCTTTAATAAGATTTCGAGAACATTCAGGCCGGTAGACGAAAATAAATAAACGCAGCGCCTACTGAAATACGAGCATTCCACCAAGAATAACGTTTATAGGGATAAAAATCTGTAGGATTAACAAAAAAATTCCATTCTTATATATATATATATATATATATATATATATATATAAACTATTTACATTATTCGGACTATTGTCCTCATCTTTGTCGCCATGTTTATCACAACATTTCGGCCGTTGTACACTCCGGACTTCTTCAGGTGGACACATGGCGGCACAGTGGATAAAGGCGTTGGTTAGATCCAGTGACAGGACCCAAAGAGTGTGAGTTCAATATCTAGTTAAAGCAGTGGAGAACTTTCAGAAGGGAATTAACAGGGATAACTGACATCCATTAGACATGGCACGTGGAACTAGAACAATTTACCCCAGTGATCGAAATAAAGGGTTCAATTCGACATTCCAACCACCTTAAGAAGGCCGGAGCGTACAACGGTTGAAACGTTCTGATAAACAAGGCGACAGAGATGAGCACAATAGTCCCAATAATGTAAATAGTGTACATAATACCTCATCTCAAAAACATAGACACACACACACACGCACACATATATATTAATATTATTAGTGGTAGTAGTCTTATAAGTATAAGTAACTACACTCGTTTCGGAAAACCTTCGATTTCTTGATTTGCAAAAAATCAAATCAATATCGAAGGAAAAAAGGTATAAAAAAAGAAAGAGCCGAGAAGATGAACGCCTGTCGAAAACAATCGTTCAGCATGTAGGTCCAAAGCCCAAAGAAAAAAATAAACGATACGAGAACACAACTAACTAAATAAAGTGCTCAATACAATAAGTAGAGCAGACCTAGTTAAACCTATCCGCTAAGGTGAAACCTTGGTAGATTTGTCTGGCTCTCTAGGTTTAACTATATACATATATATATATATATATATATATATATATATATATATATAGTGGACTCTCCTTTTGTGAACGATAAATGAGGGTCAGCATTAGATGGTGCCTTCCGTTTTACACGCAATCTCGAAAACAATCAGATAAACGCTTTAAGACAATTAAAACTCTGAAGAAGACGAAGTTCCGTACATCGGCAGGTATATTAAGAACCAAAAGGGTAAAACTAGAAGAGAAATTAATCCATATAAATAAGACGAGTTAGTCTGGAAATACAAACAAACAAGGGTAACAAGTAATAACAAAACCAGCCGAAGCCTTGAACATAAAACTGAAACCATTTGTCTAAAGAATCTGTAATAGAAGGTAACGAGTACTTCGATAGCATGAATAGGTATGAAGTTTGCTACGAGAATACATCACAATGTTTCAGTGAGTACGTGGAAAAGGAAGTTAGAAGAAGATTACATTTTACAACAGTGTACGTGGACAGTTGACAAGTGTAAATGTGCTGAAAGGGTTCCACCCAGCGAGATACAAACGTAGAAAATAAACGTATGAAATAAGGCTACAAAAAAACAAATGTGCAAAGAATAATCCAGAAATAAAATAGATAAATGCAGAGAAAAAGTTAACAAACGCTACAGACCGACTTTAGAAGTGAAATCAGGAGCATAAAACTACCGACCATGTGTGCTTGGTGCGATGCCTTTATTGCGTTGCGTTCCTCGGGATAACGACCAACCGGAAGTGAGTGGTCAAAAAGATGACCAATCTAAAACGTATCTAACCTTAAAAAAAAGGGAAAAATAAAATAGGAATAAACAATATAGTTTCTGTACTGTGTAACAGAACATATATAGATAGATAGATAAATAAATAGAGTAATAACGTCTCTAGAATATCTGTTAATAAATTCAATTGATTTATCTTGCTCCTGATGTCCGGATTTCCTTCGTCGCGGGTAGGAATGGGAAGATATGCCTTTGAACTTTTTATTATTTTTATTTACCACACACACACACACACACACATATATATATATATATATATATTAGAGAGATTAATTGTTAAGGTAGAGATTTTAAGTAGGAATTTCTTACGGGTGTTTCTGCCAAAAATCTCAAGAAAATTGAAGTTAATTGACTTCACGTTTTTTATTTTCTTTTCATTATTTCCTTCTTATTCGTAATTCATTATTTTTTATTGCTTCTGAGTTCATTTTTTTTAAATTTCCTAATGACAAAATATCGCATTATAGCCTCAAAGGCGCCCATAATAAAATGGACCAGTGAAGTTCTAAATTTTGCTCAGCAGGCAACCACATTAAGTAAACATAGTCGTAAGATTGTGTTGTCTCAAAATGGGGGGGGGGGCTATCTACTTTCAAAATCAACTTTAGAAATCGTAGCATTTGGCACTTATGAGAAATATGTACTTAGTTCATATACAAAACTGACTGCAACATAATGAGGTTCGTCTATAGGAAATTCCTTATTTCGTGTGTTTATTCCGATCTTGGATGTGTCCCCGGTTCAGAATAAAATAAGTGTCATTTTTCTTTAAAGACTTTTATTAAAAAATAACTGTGTGAGCGGCCAGAAGTGACGAGATTTAACTAGCCGAGAAGTTTGATAAAACATCTTCCTTGAAAGCTTCATGCCAGCAAAAATATAGCAAGCAATAATACGCACGTTCTTATGTCGGCAGCTTCTATCAGCTTGTTATGCCACTACCGAGGAGACTGATGGGATACCTCACAATGCAGGCATGCCACGAAAAAAAAAACTCATAACCTTTTGACTTTTCGAACATAATTCTTTCTTTCGTTGCCTGCCAGTGAACGTGTGTGTGCGTGTGTGCATGTGTGTGTGTGTGTGTGTGTGTGTGTTCCACTTTGTCTTACATTAGATAACTTACATTAGTTATCTAGTTTCTTCTAAAAAAACAGATTGTCAAAGACTAGGGTTCTGTATGTAGATCAACAATGACGTTTTATGGCACACTGACTGCGGTATAGTGGTCATAGAGTGTCTTGGTAAGGTTATGATTATCACGGAAAATGGGTAACGGCGAAACGAGTTCGAATTTTGGTAGATCCTTTTTTATTATAAACATTTTCTATATTAAATATCACCCAATAAATATGCACGAGAGCCACCCAAGGCGGATGGGTTACTGTCAAAACGTTAATAATGTAGGAGGTGTGTGACATGAATGGAAGAGAAGGTGGTTGAAAGTAGAGTTTATGAAGATAAGGAGGATAGATAACAATTGACCCTAGACTGGAAGAGGTCAAGTTAAAAATGTTCAGGCAGGAGTTTGTCCACAAAATGGTAGTTCTTGGGGAAAAGCTACCTGAGTGGAACCTCCTTATTACATTTGGAACACGGAAGAAATAAGAACGATTTGCTAAGTGGCGCGACCTAGTAAAGGTCTAAACTAGTGGAACTAATGAATGGAGCTTATCAGGACATTTGGCAAGCAAATAGCGATAAATTAAAGACAGTCATGCAATGTTGCGAAAGAGGGTTGCAGGAGGGATGTGTTTTTTTTCTCTAAAAGACCGTGTAAACGGTTTTGAACGCTATCAAGAAAGGAAAGATTGAGTAGCTCCAGTTCAGATAGGGCAGCAAGACTCCATTTATGTTCTAATCTGACTCTTGCAAAGACACAATATGACAGGAGGAGTCAAATATTATGTGGAGCGATATAATAAGCCACTATTTTGCATCTTCTTTACGAATGAATTGCATTTGAAGTAGGGGAGTGGGTGTAGAAAACTTTTTAGTGTCTGTCTATATTTCTGAGATTATGTACACTATTTACATTATTCGGACTATTGTCCTCATCTTCAGGAGGTTATAATGTCGAACTGAACCCTTTATTTTGCTCACTGAGATAGACTGTTCTAGTTCCACGTGCCATGTCTAACGTCAGTTATCAGTTATCTCCTGTTAATTCCCTCTCCAAGTTATCCACCGCCTTAACCAGGTATTGAACTCACACCTTTGGGTCCTGTCACTGGATCTAACTAACGCCTTTATCCACTGTGTCATGTGTCCTTGGGGACATCTGTGTATGGATTTCTGGGTATTATAAACCTAATGTCTTCAGCTTCATTTTTTTACCAGTGCTCATATTGCAATTTTTGCTGTTATCATATATGTTTTTACCAGAGCTCATATTGCAATTTTTGTTGTTATCGCTTTTCTCTGGCACTCCATATTACTGGTTCCCATATTGTATCCATTTCTATGCTTGGTCGACTCAGGAGATTTTTGTGGCCTAGCATATGGTTGCTGAAGACATTAGGTTTATAATACCTAGAAATGCATAAACAGATGGATAAAGGCGTTAGTTAGATCCAGTGGCAGCACGCAAAGTGCCAATACCTGGTTAAGGCTGTTCAGAACGTGGAGAGGGGAATTAACAGGTGATAACTGATAACTGACATCGATTAGACATGGCACGTGAAACTAGAACCGTCTACCCCAGTGAGCAAAGTAAAGGGTTCAGTTCGATATTCCAACCACCTGAAGAAGGCCGGAGCGTACAACTGCCGTAACGTTGTGATAAATATGGCAACAAAGTTGAGGACAATAGTCCGAATAATGTAAATGAGAAATTTTTTTTATATCATTGATGTCCTTATTAAAAGATTGAATTCTTATAGTGTTCAGTAATATTGTCAATCATTTTAAAAATGACATAAGAAACCAAGAATAGGTGTCATTATGCGTTCGGGGTTGTTGTAGACGAGATGTTTTTACTCATAAATAAAGAATGAATAAGTTTCGAACGAGATGAGAACAAGTGTCACTTTTTTAAGGGAACTTCGAAAGAGACTTAAATTGAATTACTTTACTGAGGTTTACTATAAAAAGGCTTAAACGACAGACGTCATTGAAATTTAGTTTTATAGATCTTTAATTAACTTATTTTAACGTAAAAATGATATTTAAAAAATTCAAGTCTCGCTGGAAACTTATTCTTTATCTCCAATCTACGCTGCTTCCTTAACAATTGTAGGATTTTAATCTGAGATGTGTGGTAAAAACAGAAATATACTATTATAATATTAATAATAATAATAATAATAATAATAATAATAATAATAATCTGGGACATGAGTACATCAACAATTCCAGTTGTAGTTTTGTAGCTGGAGCCCTTGAATTGATTGGAAAAGATTACAATAGACTCATTGAAGGGATTCCCGTTAGCCCATGCCTTAAAGAAATACAAAACATTGTTCTCACATGTACAGTCCACACCTTAAGAAGCGCTATATCTATGTAAAATATGTATGATTTTTTTAATTGCTCAGTGGAAAATGTCATGATGACATTTCTGACCATAGGTCTCTGACTACCTCTCAGACACAAATCACTCCTCCAAAGTCACAGCGATCTCTTCGTCTACCAAAAACTATCAAAGAGAAATTTAAAAATTTATCTCAAAAAAAAAAAAAAACAGAACCAGCCAAACAAAATCCCGAAATTCACAGTAACCAAATTCCTACCCAAAACTCATTTAACAATCTGGAAGAAATGGAGTTGGAGAACCAGAACCCACAAACGGCCAATACCTCCAAACTGGAAACCTTAGAAAATTAAAACACAACCACATACTAAGCCAAAGCTAAAAAAACACTTTGCAATCATGTATCCAATAATCCAATGGAACTACCGTTAAATAAAGACAGACATAAATGTACTGCTTCTGCTAATAAGAGACTTATCTTTGACAGTTATTTGCCTTCAAGAAACCTTTAAGCAAAATGACAAACTGGATACTAAACACATGACACTTGGCTTCGAATGTCAGGCAGGACATCCATCTTAGTTAGGAATGATGTATCTTAAAGGAAAATAAGTTTAACAACTACTTTACAGGCGACTGATGTTAAAGTGACCTTACACAGGCCAATAAACATCTGCTTAGTATATATCCCACTGAATTAACGAGTAAATGAAGCTGAAATTCATGAAGTCATAAGGCAAATCCCTGCCCCATTTATATTATTAACTGCCACAGCACCATTTGGGGTTGTAAAGACACAAACCAAAAGGGAGTGGCCTTAGAAAAAAATTATTTAAAACAACGATTTATGCATTTATTATGATAAAACCCCAACTTACCTAAATTCATTTTCAGGCAACTACTTGGCAAAAGACTTATCCCTATGGGATTCATCAATTTATATTGAGTTCTCTTGGAAGGTACTAACTGACATATGCGGTAGCGATCACTTGCCAATCGTCCTGCAAATCTCAGAAAATAATGATAAAAATCCTCTTAGTTGGGAATTAGGCAGAGCGAATCAATGATCTGAAAAGCTAGTTCAAGGAAAAAGAATCACGTACTGGTGTGACACTATTTAGCTATGGTAATTGGCTAACTAATTAACCATAGAAATTAAAAACGGGACATACTTCAGGCGAGAAAGAGCTATATCGAAAGACAGACCGAGCGACATTATTGTTTTTTTAACAAAAGAAAAATGGGTAAAGATTTTATTTCATTTACGAAGAAATACTTTTTTTTGCAGAAGAGAGAAAATTCGTAAGAGAAGCCAGGTTTCGGATTCTGTCAAAATTAATTAATGTCATGACGCGCTAAAGGAAACAGAATACGGGGAGAAATGACAGTCGGACCGCACATATGCGATAATAAAAAAATTCGGCTTCTGTCAGCTGCATATAGGCAGGGGAAGTCAAATTCGGTTATCTATCAGAGATATATTTAATATACTCATTCTTGGATTCCGACGAAGAAAGTCAGCCGTTATGAATACAGACTTTGATATGATCATTGTTATTGCTTTTTAGAACTGTTGACCACAGACTTTCTGTCACCGAGAGCGAACATCTGGAAATGCGATAATATTAAGACACGAGAAAGACAAAGAAATTAGATTTCAGGTGGAAACAACCACCCAGTTAAAAGTTGACTAGCAGTGATTAATGAGTCGATAGAGGTCCGGGCTAAGTAGATTTGGGTGTCCCCAAAATTACGATGTGATAAAGAATTATTCGGCAATCTGGAAATTGTAAATGTTTTGGCCGAAGGAAAAAGAAAAAGAAAAGAAAAAAGGGTTTTGTAGACATGAGGGACAGTCTAGCCACACACACACACACTGCCGAGAGATCATTGGCTATGTGGTAGCATTGGTGATAGGCGGAAGTGAATGTATGAGAAAGACGGAGAAGTTGTTAACGCTCACTGAGGGGATTGGTATGAGATACCAATGTGAGAAAGGAAGAGTCTAGGAGGATAATTCTCCTCCGACCTCTCCTCACGGACGAAGGAGAAAGCCCCTCTAAAACAGAAAGTAATTAACTTCCAAAAATGGGAAGTGATAAATTTTTCTGTCCGAAGACAAAGAGAATTCTTGTTGGGAATCGAGAATTATCGAGGAACCCAAACCACGTCCGGTCCCACACCGGGTTTTGGTCGGTGTCCATATAAACGAACGTCCCCGGACGTTCAGGCAGTTGAGTTGAGTAGCGGTTCCAGTTTCAGTTCGAGTTAGTTCGAGAGACAGCGAGGCTCGGAGAATAGCGCCTCGCAGGAGGTGACCAGGATTCCACGTCTTCCGACTTTGCCTTCCCACCAAAAACAAGTTTTAATAAATATCGACTTAAGATACCAAAAGCAGTTTATTGAAAAACAACTTAAGATATCAAAACTTGCTTAAGAAACGCAAAAAGAGTCACGAATCCATAGAAGCGGGCTGGGAGAGAGACGCACTCATGTATTCAACAGACAGATATAAAGATAATTGTTATTTCATTATTTTTCTTTTACATACACTTGTACGGTATCACCTTCACCCCAGATTCAGCTTGCACTACGGCCCGACGCCTGATTGATTTGGTCTACCTAAGATCAAATCACAACGTAGGTAGGTTAGACTAGAGATCAAAGCAGTCACTTCGGTGACCAGACGTTGGGGGCGAGCTGAGAACGACAAAGCTGATATCGAATCTAACCGGAAACCGGGAGGTCAGTGTCACATATTGGGGCAGTGATTGACTCTCGAGTGGTTGTGCGTGTCACACAATTGGTGCTGCGACCAAGACATCGACCGCGACCACCCAATCCAACCAGGAGTTAGTGTCACACTGGAAACATTTCCCGGAGATCCTCATCTCTATAGCTGTGAAATTAATTCCAAAAGATTCAGCACCAAAAAAACGGAAGAAGAACAGCTCTGAGAGAATTCAGTAAACAACTTACAACATTTAATTTGCTGCAATTTAAGCAATTCCGAACAAAAGCACGGAAAATAATTAAAGAAACAAAAAAAAGCTGGAAAAACTACGTCAACAGACTCAATTCTGCTACAAAAACAGAATCCGTCTGGAATATGATAAAGAAAATAGCAGGCAAATAATAAACCCCATGAAACACCTATTGATAAATAACTCTAAAATAACCAGTAAAAAGGATATCACTGACCAACTAGCCAAAATAATCTCCAAAAATTCATCTGCCAAGAATGTGGCCAACAATGTCTAAAGCTCAAACAAAAAGCGGGACAAACAAAAACTAAACTTTAAATAAAATAACGCCGTGATCTATAACCTACCATTCGCCCTGAAGGAAGTAAATTAATCTTTAAAGAAAGCCCACAATACAGCGGTGGGTCCAGATGATATCTACTATGTATTAATAAAACAGTTACTCAACAAATACAACTGTTATTAAGGATGTATAATAACATATGGACAATTGGAAACTTCCCAGAGATGTGAAGACAATCATTCATCAGCCTATTCCAAAACCTGGAAAGGATGACACAGACCCTGAAAACTACAGACTGATAGCATTAACCAGTTGCCTATGTAAAACTATGGTCAACAAATGATTGACTTGGTACCTGGAAATTAAAGGCTTAATCAACGACTTACAATATGCTGTTAGGAAAAAAGAAGTAACATTTAATACGCCTTCATTAAGTTTTTGTTTTTTGTTTTTTTGGCGTACTATAAGACGTTTTTGACTTGCGAAAGGCATAAGATATGACATGAAAATTTGGTATCTTGAAAGACCGGCATGAACTAATTCTAAAATTAGGGCTGACTCGATGAGATCTTCGGGACAGCAAAAGTGGATGACATATTATTTCTTAAAAGAACGGACATCTATCAAAAAATATAAATCAAATGAGAATGTCAATCAAATCAATTTCGCTGCCAACTGTATATTTGAAAAGAATCCATCAATGAAAAAAGACTCACAACAAAAACCTTCTTTACAAAAATACGTCAATAAAACCAAACCAAATAAACTGATTTCTAACAAAGAATATTTATTCTATATATACGAATCTATTGTAAAAATCTTGTCGGCATTAAATAACCCATTCATTTAAAAAATAAAAACAAAAATACTAAAAATAATTCAAGCCGGTAAACGAAAATAAAATACAATTTTCTTCTAAAATCAAATAAAATATTGTTTAAAAGTATAAACGGAACGTTTATCCAATTATGGATATCCACTATATATATATATATATATATATATATATATATATATATATATATATATATATATGCAAGCTTCATTAAATATGACAGACAAGGTGCTTTGATTAGGTTATTTATATAGTTTTTTATATGACCTCATAATTTTTTCAGTAGATAAATTATACAGAGACTGTCCAAATATTTTATTTTTCCGAGTGTTTTCGGCTATACATTTATCCATTTTCAAGGATGGAATATATTTACTGTTAACTGAATATGGATTGTTGTATGTATGTAATTAGTATTATAGAATGTTTCATTTTCAAAAACAAATTTTAGTTTCGCGATTACACCGTTCGTTAGGGCCAGATAAGCCATCTGTTGACTATTTTTAATCAAGATTTCTTATGAAACAATTTCTTTGTAAAAATCTGTTCTCCTTTAAATATTTTATATTTTGTATATTCTCGTCAATTTAAATGTTTTGTTAAGCATTATCGACTTGTGTCGTTGTTGTTACAATTATTATTATCTTAAATATAGAGATTATGAGATCCTATAATAAATAATGGTAGGTCTTATAGAGATCGTGTAGCTGTACAGAGGCTGAATAAATCCGGTGAGAATCCAGATCCTTGTCGTTCTCTTCTTTCAATATTTGTTTATTCACTCAACACATTGTTTGTTTCCAGCAGAGTTTACGGATTACTTGAATATATTTTCCATGTAAATCCTGCTTTCTTAATCGTTTTGTACGCTGTCAAATACTACTGTGTAATCTATGAAATACAGGTATAGATCTTTCTACATCTGTGTTACACATTCTGTTCAAATTCTGATCAGAACAATTGCATTTCTTGTTCCAATATCATGAACAATGTGATGCTCTTCTTACCGTATTTCAAATCTAATTCTGCTACGAACTCTATTCCGTAAAATTCTAATGATTACTTTATTTATATGTCTCATCAATCTGATTACCCAATGACACTCACATTAATTTACATCTGGTCTTTTTCCTATTTAGATTATAAGTGTTTTTGCCAATTTTTTGTTTGCGGAAAAATTTTTGACTGTTTGAGTTTCTTTCTTTACATTCTTTAGATTTATTCATCTATTATTTTAAAATTTTTCTTTTTAGTTTGGTTTCATTTATTTCATTATATTTTTACATTTTATTAATTTGTTTAAATTTTAGAAAGTTTATTAGTCTTAAGATACATCTTATTAGCTGTATAGTCTTGAGCCGTGTTCTGGTTGTAGGCAATGAAGATTCCTCCTTTCCATATTATATAGAAAGAGATCCTATACAAAGAAAAGTAATAATACAATGTTCTATAATCGCTTAAGACGTGAAACTGGCAAAAATTATGGACTGTTGATTACTATGTATTCGCGATATATATATATATATATATATATATATATATATATATATGTGTGTGTGTGTGTGTGTGTGTGTGTGTGTGTGTGTGTGTGTGTGTGTGTGTGATTCAAGTGGATATGGGTTTGTCAGAAAGTTCCCGTATGTGTAGTTATTTATGATGGTGTGTTGAAATGTTCTCGGCTTAAAACACTTAACAAAATCGGCACCAACTGAATAAACATTAGATTTTAATGGGAGAAGAAATTCCTAATATGGCAAATAGCTTTTCAGCTCCCTTTCGTATATTTTTAGTAACTATTTTTCCCGCGACGAGGGTCCTTATCCTCCAACAACATAATTCCATTACATACCCTAAATACCTGCTGTCATCTCTGCCAACAACCCAGAACTGTACAACCACCCGCACGTATCTGACTGAATGATTTCCAGAGACACCATACTCCTTCCACCCACAAAGGAAATAAAACAATTAAAATTCCAAGACTCAAACATAGGGGAAAGTAATTCAACAATTTTTCAGGCCTCTACAGAGAAATGATGTACGTATTTTGTACTTAACATTATAGTGTATCATTTTAACAGCTATGTTTTATTTTATTGCTAATTTAATTTTTCTCACACTATTTTTTCATCTCGCCAACATTCTCAAGTAAATGAAACTGGCCTTTACCCATGTCAAAATTCAGCATCGACACTTCGAAATGTTAATTGTTAAGGGAAACAGTTTTTAATTATTTGTGTCTAAATTTTTATTTATGCCTTTTGTTTAAGCCTTGTTTCTTTTGGGGGGGTCTATTTCTGGTTGTCTGAGTTAAAACGCCGACAAATGGTCTTTTAAAACCATTCATGAACAATGTTTTCTGGATATGAAACATGATTGAATTTGCCAAAACGAAATCTGAAGACCTTCACTGACTTATATGGTCACATGATTTCTCTTTTCGTTTTTCAAATGCTTTTTGCCTCAAACACACTCAGTCACGTAATCTCCGTAGACACCCCAAGGAGTACGGGTGGGGCGTACAGTTTTCAACCAGCTCGACATTTTTACTGTTGTTTCCATAGCAAGGTTTTTACTAGTCCACTGTTTAATTAAGGCTGGTTACCAAAGAGTTCAGTCTGACCTACTATTTAAGAGATGGATTCATGCCGTTTCCAAATGCATGTAAGTGAATGCAATGAATTCGACTGGAATTCGAACTTAGCTCCCTATTCTTCATTCCGAGCCATTGTCCATTACACCCCACTCACGCATTCATTTCCCTCTAAGCCCGGGATTAAAAAATAAAATACCATGAATAGAAAGAGGTTATTGTCTTGTGAGACGATGCCGATATGGTTCTATGAATAGAGTGCTGAGAATTCTATGGACGGTGCAAATAAGCAAGAAGGAGGCATTTTTAAAAAATGATACCAAAAAGAACACATACTCAGAATCAGAACGAGACAGTTGAAATTCTTTGGACGCATCATGAATAAGGATAAACTCCCCCCGGGCATATCGAGGGTAAGAGAGATAGGCAAAGGCAGCAGACCACATTCCTGACGAACATTTGTGGATGGATGGATGGTGGAAAGGTATTCGAGAGACTTGGCAAAGGGAGAAACACTGGTCACCAGGGACAAGAAGTTGTAGAGAACCATGATCATCCATTGCATGAATACGGCACAAAGAAGAAGAAGAAGAAGAAGAAGAAGAAGAAGAAGAAGGAAGAAGAAGAAGAAGAAGAAGAAGAAGAAGAAGAAGAAGAAGAAGAAGAAGAAGACAAAGAAGAAGAAGAAGATTGGATGTTATTAAAAACTCTCACTGCTTCGAAGAAGAAGAAGAAGAAGAAGAAGAAGAAGAAGAAGAAGAAGAAGAAGAAGAAGAAGAAGAAGAAGACGACGACAAAGAAGACAAAGAAGAAGAAGAAGATTGGATGTTATTAAAAACTCTCACTGCTTCGATTTGGATTTATCATTTACATAAAGCCACATTTTATTGCTGTTTATTTTAGACTTTTAATTGAGTAAAGTTACTTGCGAGAATTTTTTCTTTCGATTAACCTTCCTTACCCACAAATCTACTTGTTTATACGACCATTAAACTTTTCTACCTGTGACCAAAATATAATCCTTGCCAGATGGTCGATTCTTCTTAGTTAGAATCAGTTACGTTTTTCTGAACATAAAATAATATTAAGCGGAAAGGAATTGGGAAAAGTGAAGGAAAGATGTAAGGAGAAAAGATGGCGCGCCGGAAGAAAGTTGAGAGTATTAAAAAAAAGGCTAAATAAAAATGAAAAGAAAACCAGATGAAAGAAAATTAAATATATTTAGAGAAGACAAAAATGACAGAGCAAAAGAGGGAGAATCTTGCCGACTGAATATCAAGAAGAGACAATGAGGGAAAGAGTGAAAAGCAGGTTGCGATGGAAAGGCATAAAAAACGACGATGGACTAGAATTCTTTATATAAAGATGGAACAAAAGAAAGAAAAAAGAGAGAATTCATTCGTGCAGACCTTATTCCTTTCTTGTAAATAAAACCAACATTTGGATGACATTTAGAAAAAAACACTAACGAGCAATAAAGTGTGTAAAAGGATAAGGGCAAGAATGAGAAGATACCGGTTAAGGATAATGGAAAACAACAGGCATGAAATACAGTTAATGTTAATTGTCAACACTCGTGGAACTTCTACATATCCAACTAGTAAATAATGAAAATAACTCGGGAAATTTCTGGAGAAAATAAGAAAAGTAATGTCTTGGTTTTCTTTTTATTAGTTTAGTTAATTATTTTGCGGCATGTTAAAAGTGTAGCAAAAAGAATTTATTTTCCTTTGAGAATCCCAGATTTAATAAATGATTTTCATAATTTGTGCGTTTATCTGTTGAATTTCGTTTGATTTCATTTTGCAGAAAGAAAAGAAAATATAATGAAAGCGTAAAGGTTAAAAATCTAGAAACAGGAAGGAAGGAAGGAAGGAAGGAAGGAAGGAAGGAAGGAAGGAAAAGAGACAATAATAACGAAAGAAAAGATAATTATAACGAATAAAAAGTGACAATATATATAACGAAAGAAGAAAGAGGGAAAAAACAAGAAAATAAAACGTAAGTAAGAAGAGATGACTATAAAGAAAAAAAAGACAGAAACAAGAAAAATAGAAATATAACGAAAGAAAGAAGAAAAAGAGAAATATAAGAAAAGAAAGAATAAAGATATATAACGAAGGAAAATAGAAAGAAAGAAAGAAAGAAGGGAAGAAAGAAGAAGAGTAAAATATAACGAAGGAAAAAAGAAAAAGAAGAAACAAATATTAAGAAGCCATATTTTGTTTGTTAATCTATTCATTTATCCATTTTAATCTCGTCAAGTTATCTTGTTGTTAATGCATCGTCGGCTTTTGTCGAATATCTTTTCAAACAACCCGCATTATTTGTTTCACCTTTCAATTTTATTCATGGTCTCAAATGGCGAATTCCTCATAAGATTCGATTTTTCTCAATCCGTTCGTATCAATAGAGTTTTGAAGAAAAAGCCAACATAATAAATAAAATTGGAACACAAATATTTGTCCAAGTCTTGGTAAATGGTAAGAATTTTGAACGTAAATTTTGAAAACAGCTGCTCCATCAGCAGAAAACCTTCGCCTATTGCAGTTTTCGTATTCCTTACTAGTAGCCATTAATATCGATGAAAACCATATAATACCTTCTTATATTTTACGTATGCGTATACCCCAGTCTCTATCGGTATCGCTTTCTTTATATCTGTTGCTCTTTGTATATCTACACAATTCACTCTCTCTCTCTCTCTTTCTCTCTTTCTCTCTATCTCTCTCTTTCTGATACTCTGTATCAGTGTCTCAATATATCTCTTGTCTTCTCGCTCTCTTCATCTATTAATCCGTCATCCTCGTCTGTCACATACGCGCATGCGCGCACACACACACACAGACACACACACACACACAATTATATATTTAAACGTTATTTTGTGTGTATACTGATATTTGAGTAGGGGCTTCGTTTATTTATTGAACAATATATTTACTTATTTTCCCCTACCGGCCTGAATATCCGAGAAATCTTGTTAAAGAAAATTTTACGCCTAATTTTGCAGCCTCTTAATACGTTGCCTCCTTTTTTATGACAATTCAAGTTTAGTCAAGTAAGACGCGATTGATTTTGCAATAAATCCTCAACGTCCGACTTCGATAGGAAATATATTGATCGTTCAGCTCTTTCTTATGCATTGCTGAAGGACCATTCAATGCATCCTTGTGTGATGGCGCGAAGAAAATCTTCTGCCACGAATCGCGCACAGCACGACAGAATATAGGCGATGAAGGTATCACCGTATTGAAAGTTTGACTAGCTCAAAACTCTAACTTAAATATCATCCAGCAGACAAAAACTAAAGAGAACTCAAGCAATCTTGAAGAGTTATGGCAGCTTAGCCAAAGAGAATTACATCTCTCATACCTGTGAAGAGGAAGAGGGTTTGTACAATTCCCACTTCTTAAGCGTAATGATGCAATTATTCAAGCCAAGAGAAGAAACACTAACAATTAATGTATGTACAGAAGTTTTGTAAAAGGAACAGAATCTTAATAAATTTTCAATAAACAGTTTTTTTAAACACTATATCTGACTTAGTTTATGAGAGATGGCCGAAAACTTACACGATCATTTTTAATGGCTCTCATTCCACCTCCACCTCACGCACACACTTATTAAGAACTCCTACTACAAAATATGATAATCAGGTATTGAATTGATTCCAACTGGGCCCCTGATTCATTTGTAGAAACCGCGATGCGAAGCATCCACTTATTCGCTGGCAATTACAAGAAATTTACAATACTTTAAAATGTCGAAGATTTATGCACAGCGCTGTATATATGTGTGTGTAAAAGTACACATACACCAACCAAATAAATAGATAAACACGTAAGTGTGCAGATAACGCAAACACATACACGCACGCATATGGTACGCTATATGCAATATATTCTTGTTTAGTAGCACAATGTGTGGGTCGGTATGCGACATAATTTTTTTTAAATCTGGTAACGCTTAATGCGTAGATAGATAGATAGATATGGAGGGTGTTTGTGTATGTGTATATGTTTGCTTGCTGGTAAGTCTTTGCTTCTCTTGTTCTGAATTCAGCCCTCCTGCAATTCATTGCCGCACACATATCGTCGTTTTACGCAGCCTCCATAGTGAAACTCACATCTAAGATGCCAACTCATTCAGTTGACAGCAGAGTGACTCTAATCAAATTAACATTCATGTGTCGATGCGTCATCGAGTCAAAGCAAAAATAAAAAGGCGTACATGTTGGGAAGTCGAAAAACAGAAAAATAATGCGATTCCGAAGGAAGCAATTTGTTTCGAGAAAATTAGAAGTAGACTATTTACGTACAAACTACCATTATGACTATATAAAACAGCTGTACATTTATGAAAGTTAACATGAGATAATAATATACTTTTTTATATATCAGGTACAATATTGGGGAAAATGTATAACAAAGTGGAAAAAGTCTTCTTGTGATTCGTTTCGTCCTTCATAGGAATAAATTTGTTTTGCTGGTGTAACTACGCATGCGCACGAACGAGGGATGCTGGGAATTTTAAATTATTTTTTTAATCTAGCCGATTTCATTAAGAAATCACTTTTGTAAATAGGTATTCTATACTGTGATAATAAGAGTTTTGCCAGGAATTGTGAAATGTTGTAAGATCCCGGATGCAAATTACTGTAGATGCCTTTGCGATCAACGCACTCTCTAGACATTTTCGTCTCAGTGAATTGTTTTCTACTTTGATCAGAGTAAAAATTTTTATGTCAAAATTGTGGTCAGTCTCTTTACGGTGGGCAACCAACGTATTTGATGTATTATTTTGTAAAATATCTCTTTTGTGTTCATATAATCTTTTATTTAGATTCCTTATTATGATTTGTTTATGATTATGAAACTGAGCAGATATGTATACTACAAGAGTCTGAGAAAGATTTGTGTTTAAAGGCACTATTCAACTTTCATATATCATCGACGCACTTCGTGACCGTGAGGTCTATAGCACACCGAATCTGATGACGGTTTCCACTACTCAGGAGGACGCAGGTTCGAACCTTTTAGAGCAAACATAAAAATCCTCAAATATTCATGGCCGGTAGATGAAAATGGATATACTATTTAATAAATAAACGGGGTGCCTTGAAAATAAAACTCACAGACGATAGGAAATGGATTGTTTTAACAATTTAAAAAGAGAAAATCGAGAGGTAAACGAAATGATCTACACCAATTGATACAACTAGTTTGGGATCTTCTGCTACACGCGTCGTACTCACCTGGTCTTTTTCAATACCTTTAATGAGAAGAACTTCATTTTTCTGGAAGCCTGTAAAACCATTTCGGGAAGTTCATTATCCAGAAAGACGCCGATTTCTGGGAGGATAAAATCATGACGTTGTCTGAAAGGAGGCGAAAGATTGGAGGAAAAATGTCACATACATACCGTCTACCCAATAACCCCTAGGATAATGCAATAGAATGGAAATGCCAGACACTGCTACGCATAATGCCCCATTAACCAGCGTATATAAATAGTCGAGCAACACACATAGCCTGAATATTGCGTTCAAACATGAAACAGACTGTCGCCACTCGGTGTTTACCCCAATGTCCACTTATATTTCTATACACTCTATCTCGCTGATATCGAGCACTTTTACCTAGAAATATAGCATACCTTAAAACTATATTTCTCTATAATATATATATATATATATATATATATATATATATATATATATATAAGTGAACATTGAAGTCAACACTTAGTGGCGACAGGCTGTTTCATGCTAGACGCAATCGCGGCCTGACGATTGCGTCTAGTATGAAACAGCCTGTCGCCTCTAAGTGTTGACTTCAATGTGCACTTTTACATTTACATACGCTCTATCTCTGATATTGAGCACTTTATCCCATAAATATAGCACACCTTAAACGTATATTTCTTCATTCATATATATATATATATATATATATATATATATATATATATATATATATATATATATATATATATATATATTGTGTTGAATGTCAAAGACAAAATAATCCTGCATATTCTCTTTTGAATTTTCTCATATTTTCTAATGAGACTTTTTATTTGAAAATTATATCGAAATAAATATTGTCCGTAAGATAACCGATTATTTTCGAACATTATTGTTCATCTTCAGGGTCAAAATTTTTAACAATGTCTTATATATATGTAGAGTCAAATTTTTTAAAACATTTGCAAATTGTCTTGTAGCGGAATCATGTTGCTACATTTTATTTTTTTTTTACAAACTAAATAAACGTTACAAAATCATTTTAATTTCAAAAGACGCGATGATGTTATCACGTGCGTGGCGAAGATTTTTAATCATGTGAAGGCGTGAAAAAGATTTTTATTATACAAGCCAAAAGATCGAAGAATACGTTATAAAATTTAAAATTTAAAAAGTTCAAAGGAAATGGTTATGTGGTGTATCTAATTATGAAGAAATATATTATAAACATTGTAGGATGTTTCCAGAAATATTGTAATCTATGCGGTTAATAAGAGGTCTTTTGCTTTTAATATGTAGTGCTTCTAAGATTTTAAGGCGTCTAATGTCTGTATGTTTATCAATAGTTTTAGTATTATCTATAAGTATTTTACGAATATCAGATTGCAGAAGGGAAACAGTATGTGACATAATATGTTGTTTAATGGAGCTAGAATTATTTAGACGCATAGTTAATCTTCTGGAGAGCCGAATGGTTGTAAATCCAATGTATGTATTTGGATTAGAAGAGCATTCTTCCATAGGACATTTAAACTCTTACACAACATTGGTTCTATCAACAACCGCAGCAACTGGAGAAGGGTTATTGCTCATTATCAGGTTAGAGGTTTTAAATTTACTATAATATATATTAAGTTTTAAGGCTTTGTTAGAATCAACAGGAAACACATTATGGTGTATTATAAACTTAAGGGCCTTTTCATCCATGCTGTATTGTCTATGCATTTGTCCTCTGTAAAAGAGGTTAATTGAGGATAATTTTCTGGGTGTATCTCTTGTTAGGTCTGGGAAGTGTCTATCAAATTCATTATCAACTAGATAGTTAGGAAAACCGTTATTAATAAGGGTTTGCTTGATGTTAGTCAATTGCTTATGAAATATTTTATTGGTAGAAGAGATAAGTTTTGCTCTAGTAACTAGGTTAGAAATAATTGACCGTTTATATTTAATGGGGCATTCACTAAGATAGTTGAGGGTGCAATTGTTATCACTTGTCGGTTTTTTGTATACAGAAGTGGTAAAAGTGTTATTACTAGTATCTATTAAAACATCCAAAAAAGAATCTTATTATCTTTAGTTAGTTCATGTGTAAAATTAAATACTGAATTATTTTTGAAGGCTTGTTGCAAAAAGGTTAATTCATCGAAATTTTTAGCAAGTATAAGGATATCATCAACATAACGGAGGTATATGGTAGGTGTTTCAATAATATCAAAACGTTTATCTTCAAGATGTGACATAAAAATTGCTAAATGTTGGACCAAGGACAGATCCCATAGAAACACCGTCCACCTGTAAATAAATATTATTAAGATGGTCATAGAAAGGAACCTGTGTGGTGCAGATTAAAAGGATTTTTTGGAGTATATTAAGATTAATTTTAAGAGGTTGCATAAGAGGGTTGTTATAGATGTAATTAGTAATTATATCAATAGTTTCTATGACGGGGACATTAGTAAATAGACTTTCTACATCAAGGGAAGCTAGTATTCCATTATTCAGTTTATGAGTACGTAAGGTTTTTATTAACTCATGAGTAGAGCTAATATTATATTTATTAGGTAGATATGGTGTTATTAATTTATTAATAATTTTTGTCAATTGGTAAATAGGAGTGCTTACTTGAGAAATAATGGGACGAAGAGGGTGGTTAGATTTATGAATTTTAACCGTACCATATAGGTAGCCAGGCTTATAGTCTCCTATAATTTTAGGAAGCTATCACATTGAGCATTATTAGCTGTTATAAGTTTGTTAATTTTTGTTTTTAGTTCATTAATAGGGTTCTTATTTAGTTTTTTAAATTTAGTATGGTCATTGAGGATATTTTGTAATTTGTTATAATAATCAATATATATATATATATATATATATATATATATATATATATATATATATGTAAGTATACGGAAAAAAAATTTTCTTTAAAAGGATGTATGGTGATACTGATACGTGAGATTGCCCGTGCATGATTTCTTTGAAATATATATATATATGTGTGTAGATGTGTGTGTATATATATATATATATATATATATATATATATATATATATATATATATATATATATGTATATATGTATGTATATGTGTGTATATGTGTGGGTGTGTGGGTTTGTGCGTATGTATGTGTGTATATATGTATGCGTAGGTGTGTATATACACATATATATATTTACATGGGTTTAATTTACGTTGTTTGATTTTTCATGTATATGCGTGTAATTATACATGTCTGTCTATATGTTTGATTCATATACATATATGTATGCATACGTAGGTATGTGTATGTAAGTATGTATGTGTATGGGTATGAATGTATGTATTTGTATATATGTGCATGAAGTTCAGGCCGAAGGTGATGTCGCCTTGATAATCAATTACAACTAGAAGTAAACTTATATTTGAGAATAACATCTGTAGTGTATTAATGTAAATTCTATAACTATTTCTCTAATCTACTATTTCATACCAAAATTTTTGGTAATAAAGTTCATTTTTTTTCCTTTTTTTTTAACTCTAACTAACATATAATTAAATTTCTTGAACCGTTTAAACATTCAAACTTATATAAAAAATTGTGGTATTTATAAATTCCCAAAGTAAAAGGAAAAAACAACGTCCATTCAAAAGAAAACTAATGACGCCTTATCACAGTTTCTTTTTCCCTCTCTCTCTATTTGTGTCTTTTTGACCTATCACCCTCCCACAAATTCCGTTGACAGGTTTAGGGTCGGTGCCTGGTTTTCCTCAAAAGAATTTAGGGAGGAGGGAGTCGAAGTGTTGCGTCTAGCTCAACCATATCTCTCTACCCCCTTCACACACCCCCAGTGATAACTTTGCTTCGTGGTCAGGTTTTCTGAATCACCATATACTTGCGTTTTGATTGGTCATTCTGACTTATGTTACAGCGTTTACCCCTAGCGAAGGACCGTTAATGAATTTGGAACTTTTTAAAAACCATTTATTCTACATTCAACATCATCACTTGATAAGACACTGGAAGTGTCGAAACGAAATGGCTATTTTTGTAGTGATTTTATAACATATTTATGTTATAATATTTAAATAAATGATTATATCTGCTCTACTCTGTATTGAGCACTCTTTAAAGAATAATAATTGTTGGTTATTGGAATTTACTCCGTATATACCAATCCCACACTTGTATATATATATATATATATATATATATATATATATATGTATATATATATATATATATATATATATATATATATATATATATATATATATATATATATATATATACTAAACGTAACTTTTAGGCTAAACAGGGAAGGGATAAATAACAGAAAGACTGCGTTGCACCAATCTTTTAAATGTTTCCGACTTGGCTTTGATAATCATTACTGTCAAAAATATCAAATAACTAAATCGCCAAAAGGTGAAAATTGTAACGTTCTTTGGAAGTGTCCTTCAAGGAATTAAGATGGCGTCGAGCTACTCACATCCCGAAAAGATATGCCTGGTAAATTTGAAAACACGTTTGGCCCTAATTAGGTCTTTCTAGGGAACGCGCTCCCCATGGCAAAAACTAATCATGGCAATTCGAATGAGACTTTTTTTTTAACTGGAATCTACTTTATTTTGTTCATAGTTTGTTTTGATTTGCTTTAACTTGAAATTTGAAAGAATGACAGCAAAAAGTAGAAATTGATGTTTTTGCCTTTGGGTCCTTAGCATTTAAATGCAAAAAATAAAATATAAATAAAAACTTTCTCTTTTTCATTATTTTTCCAGTTTTTCATACTGGTTCTACCACAAAACAAACTATCAGTCGTGTCGGTCGGTGTAGACAGCCTGACGGTTTCAAATTCGATGATGATATTTTTTCAAACTCAATTCGGAGACCTCAAAGCTTATCGTGCTTTCATTTAAAGAGCTACGCATTAACTTATTCTTATCTCAGTACGCAATTGCAGACGTTTCTTTTTTTATGTTGCTTTTATTTTTTTATTAACAAGAAACCTGATAGAGAAACCTATGAAAGCTATGAATAGTAATTTAGGACTTCTTTTACTCATTTAGTTTGGGTTTTTTTTAATTCTTGGCAATTTTTATCTTTTTTTTTTTTCACTCCTATTTCTTTGTTTTCGTGCTTTTCATGTGCAAAAACAAAATCTACTTCCAAAAATAATTCACTGCATTTTTCTCATAATTTTATGTAAATATGTCTTCTTTTCTTCTTCCCCTTAATCTTTTTCTTCGTCTTCTCCTGTCCCTCCTCCTTCACTTGCTTTGTTTCTTCCATTTTATTATCACTTACGCTCTGTTGTGTTATTTTCGCCAAAACTTATTCAGTCTCATAAACCGAGTACATTCGCTACGTCTTTCCAATACCTGCATAACATACCAGTTTCCATACTCATCTCAGCATATGAAGAGTTTAGGTTTTTTGTTGTTTTTTTACAAGAAACGCCGAAAACGGCAACTGAGCTTTCTGAATCTTTCTATTTATTATTCAGTAAGAGGTTCAAACCTTCGAACAAGCAGTTCTTGAGATGACCTTTCGTAATTTACAGCAATTCAAAAATGGCCAGGAAAGGAAGATTTCATTACACCATAACTCTTTAATTATTAATTAAGTTATTTATAGAAACGGAATACTAATATCGGATTTTTATTTTATTTTCATAATCAACACTGGGTTTTACGGCGAAAATTAAAGTTTTAAACATTCCTAAAGAAACTAGCATTTTTCAAACGATTTTCTTTCTTTCTTATGAAAACAAGAATTTTACATTCTGACTGCTTAAATCGCTCTTTATAAATAAAGTGTAGAATACTTGAAGCGTTTGCTTCAACCAAATACTAAATTGCGCTTTATAAATAAACACGAGGAATGCTTATATCTTTGTTCCAAACAAATCCTTCCTTATAAATTAAGACGTAGAATGCTTAAAGTTATTCTTACATAAAATAAACAACTAACATTAGACTCTATATAGTTGAAAGCATTTTTCTATATATTTATATTAGGTGCCTCCACTTTTTCGTTAAAAACAGCATAGCATGATGAAAAAAGGCCCCAATATTCATAAAATAAAGTTTTATCGTTAAATGTTTGTTATTAGTAAAAGGTAAGATTAAAGTATTTTTTATAATTAAAAAATATTATTTTTTCTTAAATTTTTTAAATTATTTCTAACACATTCTACATTTTGGTTAAAAATCTCGTTTTTGCGTCAGTGAGGTAAGAAAACTGACAATGAAAATTTTAGCGCCTTTTTCCGGCAAAATAACACATTAATTTGGAAATTCTAGCCAAAATCAAATAATTGTTGGATTTTAATAAAACTTCACATATGAATGAAATTATTTTTTAAATTATTATTTTTTGGAAAATCTTGGTAAGAATGTTTTTTGCATCTGTTACCCACCCCCACTTTCTTAAATTCATGAAATTTCGAGGAATTAAATTCTGATCGCAGACTTTGTTATATTAGTTAAAAGTAAGGCTCCTCGGAGAATGTAAATCCTCCACTTTTTTTCAAACTATTACTGTTTTCACGAAAATCTGCTCCGAATAGTCAAATAAAAATGCAATAAAACTATGAGATTATTTAATTAGAAAAGTTTTTAATTGATTTTATAAATAATATATATTAAGGACATTATCGTTTTAAGAAAACTTTTTTCTATGAATAATGAATTTTTATAAGAATTGATTTAATTTTTTTAATTATAATAATTTATAAAGTTTCAAAAATATTTTTAAAATTCTTCAAAACTATGATCGCGTTAGGTTATTAAGTTATTAAGTGAAAAATACGTTTACTAATCAAAAATTGAAAAGCTTAATATAAATCATCACACACTAAGATTTTTCAAACAATTTTTAACTTGGGTGGGGTTGTATATAAATATGCCCATTTTGCAAGTATGCGTCACCATACATGACATTATCAGAAAATAAGATCGATAACTAAAGTAAATTTAAAGTCAACATTCCTAAAATTAGATTAGAGAGAATATTTTTCAACATTTTTAAGATTAGTGAGTACTTAAAAATTATATAAAAAGGCGTTCACCCGCTATTTTTTAAAAATTATGTTTTAACAGATAAAGTCTCTGTAGAACAACAATAAGCCTGTCAACACCTTAATAGCACTTGTTATCATTCATCAATCACGTAACAAGTATGTAACCACCGCTATTGTTTTGTTTTAAAAAGTCCATTTCTTTCTTATTTTAAACTTAAACTGAATAATATTTGCTTCAAATCAGATTAATTATACTGTAAATGAGCTAATATTCCACAAATAAAGTTTCAGTAAAGTATATTTTATTTTTGAAACATTTTTAAATAAAGGAAATTACATTGCGATGACAGATGACTTAAAAAGGTCGCTAATCAGCAACTTTCAGCCAAAAACATTGAATCGATTCCAATCAAAATAATTTTTGTTTGAAATATACTCCAGAGTATTGTTTACTGGAAATAGTAAATTTAATCATTTAAGTTACAATTAAAGCGAAAATGAAAGCTTCAAGGAAGCTTTTTCAGTTTTTAAAATTCATTTTAAACCTTAGGCATTGCGAATTATCACCAATTAGTGGAAGTTCTTAATTTATATCATCGTATATTCTCAAGCTTTGTAATTTCTATTGTCCTAGTTTTTTTTCATCTGAAATGTATATTCATTTCATTGATTTAAAGAAAAAACATTCTAGACTTGAAGTTTCTAGTATTCAATATATGCACATCTAAATTAGATTTATAGCGTTTCTAAAAAAAATCCACCATTAATCCATTGGCTACGTTGTAGCATATTCTTAAATATAACTGATAGCATTAGCATACATTATATTGAGAAGAGATGGTCAAAACACCTGGAACAAAAAAACATGAACTTTGGACAATTTCTCTACAAGTTATACCAGGAAGTGTGACAACCAAAACGCAGAGTCAAATAGAATAAAAACTGGTTTGGATGATTCCTTTCTCTCTGTCTTCACACACACACACACACACACACACACACACACACACACACACACACACACACACAGCCATTATCAAGTGGTACACTATCAACCTAAAGAAATTTGACTGCCGCGACGACAACTGAAATTATCTAAACTTTTTATATAAAACAGTTTAAGTCGTGCATCGTGCTTACTTTATGTTATGGCCAGAAATAAAGACACAAGAGAAGAATTGAGTTAAACAAATATATTAACAGAAATAGTAATACAAACATATACAAACGAGAGTGTTACAGCAGGAATGTTCGGTCCGACTGTCGGAGCTGACTGCTGTAAACTTCCTTCTCCAAAAGGCAGAGTCCATGTGTGCGTGGGTAAATTACCATAACACTTTATTTAATAATAGTTCCAATGTGTTGGTGGTTTTTACAAGACATCTCAACATAAAGTCATTGCAGCATCCTCTCTCTCTCTCTCCCTCTCTCTCTCTCTCTCTCTCTCTCTCTCAGCCTAAGATCGTTAGTAGTTCTACCTCACATTACCCCTTAGAACATAAACATTATAAACATATTAACAACGGAATCCTGAACATGGCTAATGAATTGTCCGAAAGCTCTTAGGGCAATAAACATTACACACAGTTTCTTCACACCCTTGGTATTTCCAAAAAGGAAAACTGTAAAAACATTAGAAAAACTTAATAAAACATTATAAGATTTCACTTATGTGTCACATTCAATAATATATATTGTCCAGTATAAGACGGTCTTTCTTGTCATAAATCAATTACTTACATCGATCACACTACCATCTCCTTGAATAGACGCCTTATATGTCATGATCAATGTGCCATAAAAAACATCTAGCCACTCACAATTTTAAGAAAATTCTCGTCAAAAACACAAAAAATTCTATATAAATGAAATTACCGGAGACATCTCGCTGTGAAAGAGGCTATGTATATAAAACATCACGTTCCCACTATTAACTTCACCTTATTCAACAGTGGTAATGGGGTGTTGAAAGTTAAAAAATAGAAAGACGCTTAAACGAATTCCAGTCGCGCTAGACACAAAGGCTCGTAATAAACGATCCTACTAGTATTCAAAACAACACAAAAGCACATACAGTCAAACATGAAGAGAAATTAACAATAGCAAAAAACAAATCACCTTGAAAATGGCTAAAGAAGTGTCCGAAAGCTCTTGAAACAATGGACAATTTCCGGAAAAATGTCAAAATGCCGGAAAAACTAAATAAAAATAAATTTACCTTGTCTAACATATTCAACGAAATATGTTTAAAAGAAACGTAGCTGCCCATATATATATATATATATATATATATATATATATATATAGTCTTAAAGTGTGCTATATTTATGGGATAAAGTGCTCAATATCAGAGATAGAGCGTGTGTAAATATAAAAGTGAACATAGAAGTCAACACTTAGAGGCGGCAGTCTGTTTCATGCTACATGCAATCGTCAGGCAATGCTTGACGATTGCATCTAGCATGAAACAGACTGTCGCCTCTAAGTGTTGACTTCTATGTTCACTTTATATATATATATATATATATATATATATATATATATATATATATATATATATATATATATATATATATAGGTAAGTTACTGTTTTTCTCTACCCCTTCCTTTTCAGTATGCCCTATGAGTGATAGATTTTCGAAGCCCTTTTTTTCTCATTATGAGTCCTAGAAATAAATGTGAGCTACACTGGATTAACACCTTAATGAACCACATAACTAAGCTCATCATCTGGATTCTGATGACAAGAGCGCATGGCAGAATTATTCCAGTAAAAAAAGACAAGAACACCGTGTAATTTCCTTAAAGACACTGGAAGAAGTGCGATATTTACGATAATAATGACTCGAAGAAGAGTAAGATAAAAACGAAGAAGCATGTCTTCCCCAGATTAAACAAAACCATTTGACTTGGTATTACACGAGGATCTATCTGAACTGTTAAGAAAACTTGATTTATTTGGGAAAGAATAATCCAGAATATTTACTGGGAGAATATTGTTAACTTAAAAATTGAAAATTAAATTGAGCAAATTACAAAAATGAAATGTGGATAAATAAAAATGCGTTTCGCACCAGATTCATTCGACCTTTACAGCGAGGCATTTCTAAGAGAACTAGGTGTCCTACCGGGATTAATTATTGATTGGTACAATCATAACTCCTGAGATTAGTTATCACAAAAATTAAAAGGTTTAATTTCTCTGTCAATATATATGGTCATGTTTCTGAACTTTCCTTTTCCATTGATTGCTATTTTAAATGGCCCAACATTCTCCTTCACCAACTCTGGCACAGCGATTGCATTCATCGTAAACCTAATCACTTGATATTGCTTGATGCTCACATCGTGCAAATCGACGTTAAAACTGTGAATGCATATCACTTCCTTTTTCTCTTAAAATCAATAATGTTTCGTTTAATCACCCCATTTACTTTAGGACAACAAATAAATACCATTGACGTCTTTCAACAACAGTTTCACTTTCCTGAAAACAGGAAATCAATTAAAAACAGTTGCTGCTATTTTTTAAATTTGGTCTTTTATCAGCTTTTTACATTTCTGAGTAGAAACATGAGAATTTCTAATTTCCCAAGATTTGAGGTGGCCATCTAAGTTGAACATATAAATTATTCTAGTTTTATGTGAAAATAATATTTGAAGCTATACCCGACTCTGCACATTACGAAAAGATTGAGCCGTTCAGTTTGGAAGTTCAGATGACAAACTGAATTCGAAGTTCACGGTAAAATATTTTGGGTTTATAGCCGATTGTTAATGCATGTTTTAGTCTTTGTAGAAATACCCAAGACTTGATCATGACCAGATTCCTCTGTTTAGAATTGTCATTGCAAGTGACTTGTTCAGTGTGACCAACAGAAATGAATCTGATTTTAAAAGAACGCTTCGTTCAATAAGTATTGTATATTACTGTCGCCATTAGAGTCTTGCTATCATTCGGATACAAAACGAAGTTTTGCATCTAGTTATAAAAACAAAATCAACTTCTTAAATGAAGTTCTCGTACTTTTCCATTTCACTGAAGCGGGCATTAAAAACGTGGGAGCCTTATCGCCTCCTCTATTTTCTTTTTCTTTCATTTTTTTCACTAAACAGCGTCTCTGATATGTCTTTTCCGCTTTTTCTAGTGTTCAAAACGAAATAGTCTATCTTTTATAAGGTATTGGTGTGTGCTAAGTAAAAAACTAAGGATCAAGCAAAATTATATGATGATGATACAAGCAAAAGCAATATGTCATCTTAATAGCAATAGATATGCATTAGAGGACACAATGAAAACAATGCCTGTTGCTAGTGGTAGACGCAGGAAACATCTACTTTTATTTTCTCCTCTGTCGTGAATAATGCCAATTCGAAAATGTAAAGAAAAAATATTCTATTCTTGATCTTATATTGAAACAGAGAATAAATATATTATCAAGAAATAAGACTGAACTAATTTCCACTCCAAAGATTTAGTGGCAAGGAGATTAAAGAAAAAGCTGAAGGAAGCATGACTTGAATGAGTGATATGTTTGCATCAAAAGACTGCCAAAGCCTCACTACTTATTCTTACATTTCTCTACACACTTTGCTTTCATTTGCCGAAACAGAAGCAATCGGATCTCCTACAAAACGTAGGCTTGGATAGGAACCAAGTCTTTGAAAAAATATCAATGAAACAACCAGAAGAATTCTTGACAAAAATGCCAGGTTTTATTTTTGTTTCTAGTTCTTTGGAAGGTACAGTAACATGAAGTGCATCTGGGCATAACACAAAATGACTTTCAGAATACTTCAAGCAGAAACACCAGATTTTTCCATTAAAATTAATGGCACTTTTCGTCGATCGACAAAGGTTCTGCAGCAATCAAAAAAAAAGGATATTTACCAGAAAGTGGTCATATTCATTACAGTCTGGCAATTAATAGGAATAAAACGAAGAATTTATCAGTTTCTTGAGGATATGAAGAAAACTGTTGTTTGTCTTGGATACATCCGTAATTTCTTCTTTTTCTTTTTTTGTTTTTGTTTTATTTGATTTCGTGCTTAACAGAAATGTTAAAATCATCACACACAAAACTGGAATTAATATCAGCATTTTCAGTCTGAAAATATGCACACGTATGAGTACAAGGACGGAATCACTTAAATGCAATCCACATGAACACTTGAAAGGATACAGCAAATCTCAGACAGAAACATTTTGCACATACAGTAGATTACAGCTGCTCGATTACGACATTGTAAAAGTGCAGACGTGAACGCATACGTAATCTCCCTAAAAGGTGAGCAGAGTAACTGAGGTAGCTCTCTATTTCTGTTCACTATCAATAATACATCTTCGAAACTCACTAAAAGATAAAATGTATAAGGCTGAGTGCTGAAGCAAATAGAGTTATTCTACTTAAGATTATAAGGCTATATAATCTTCTTATGAAGTAATTTAACTTTTTCACAATTGCCCTGATGCGAGAGGAAGATAAATCTATATTGATACATACATATAGATAGATAGATATTGAGAATATTAGTGGTCAGTATATATATATATATATATATATATATATATATATATATATATATATATATATATATATATATATATATATATATATATGTATATTTCCAAGTGGATAAAATACAGATAGAACTCAATGTACAAGATAGAGCAAGAATAAAATATAAGAGGCACAAACACTAATATTCCATGGTGATAATTGATTCCTTTAGAATCGTAATCACGATCCAATTAATCAGACCGAGAAATTCAAAAAACTTTTTGAATTTCTAGGTCTGATGAATTATACATATATATATATATATATATATATATATATATATATATATATATATATATATATATATATATATATATATTGGCCTGAAGATTGGGTTCAGGTATGAAACAGACTATATATATATATATATATATATATATATATATATATATATATATATGTATTCAGTTAAGATTTGAGCGGTCTTTTAAATTAAATGTTACGAACGTTGGAATTGTGCCCTATTCGTTCCCATTTTACCTATATATATATATATATATATATATATATATACTACTGCTACTGCTACGACTAATAATAATAATTAATATGCATTTTGTTTGTCACCGGCAACAGAATTCTGAGTTTCATGCATGAATATTGTTATTTAAATAGTACTGTTTGGATAGTGGATTTATATATATATATATATATATATATATATATATATATATATATATATATATATATATATATATATATATATATTCAGATTTGACCCCGCTTTTAAATTAAATGTTATGAACATTGGAATTGTGTCCTATTCGTTCTCATCTTACCTATACATATATATATATATATATATATATATATATATATATATATATATATATATATATATATACTACTGCTACTACTACGACTAATAATAATAATAATAAATATGCATTTTGTTTGTCGCCGGCAACACAATTCTGAGTTTCATGCATGAATATTGTTATTTAAATAAGTACTGTTTGGATAATGGATTTGTATATTTCATTACGGGTAAATTTATATATATATATACATATATATATATATATATATATATATATATATATATATATATATATATATATATATATATATATATATATATATATATATACTCATTGATAAAACTTGGTCTCTCACTAATATTGAGCGCTTTCCACTAAGTACTGCGCATATAAAATTATAGATATATATATATATATATATATATATATATATATATGTATATTAATAGATATACATATTATCCCTCATGGTGATGGATAATATGTATATCTATTAATATATATATTTATTAATATATACTTAATATAATATAGCTGTTATATTACGTCGAACATTGTTTTATTAACACCAGCAATATATGTGCGATATATTATAATTTTGCATATATATATACATATATATATATATATATATATATATATATATATATATATATATTAAGATTCAAAATTTGAAATTTGAAAATTTAGATTTTAATGATTAATTTTTCCTCCTTAATTGTTATTCATAATAGTAATAATGTCAGTAATTTTAATATATATATATATATATATTTATTCACATTATATTTGTGTCCTAGTTTATTTTGTTGATCATTTTTAAATGCTTAAATTAATGTCAAACGTTAACTGCCAAATATATAAATCTGTGTTTTTTAAATTAACTGCAATATGCCCATATATGTTAATTTATTCTTCCTTTTCTTCTACCTTTTATTCTTTCCCCACTTTCTTTTTCTCCTTTCTTTCCTCACACCCCTACTACCACTTCTGCTTTCTTATATCTTTACTTCTCTTTTTTCTCTTTATCTCGTTTTCTGTGAGATGACATATTAAATAGGTCAATGTCTGCTCCTTACCCGCTCCCTTACTCTTAAGTATCTTAATAAAAATAGATTTAAAATTATTCCTATCTCTCCCTTCCTTCTCTAATTTTGAATATATATCTTTCATACTCCTCCTCCCCCTCTTTCTCTATCAGCTTATATTAACTTAAAAATACCCCCAAAAGTGTATAAAAATAATACCTAAATTTAAAATCATTTTTTTACTCTTGGAAATGTGATCTGAAGAACCAAGAAACAAAACACCTTCCTGGAGAAATAAAATATAATCTATGAACCCTTCAGTTTGTCTGTTTTTAATTAAATTAAATTAAATTAATAATTGCTCTGGTTTGACATTGAGACATATATATATATATATATATATATATATATATATATATATATATATATATATATATATATATATATATATGCAATAACGATATATATTTTGTTATATCAAGTAACAATTTTAAGTGAAAAAATGATAACAAAGTAGAAAAGGTTTATGTGTGATGCGTTTCGTCCTTTACGATGTCATCGGACTAAGTTCTTGATGTGACAAGCCATGGCAATGAACGGGAATAGCTAAGAATTTTAAAATTAAAAATCATATTTAATGAGTGTTTTGAGTAAATAATCGACTCGATTTCATTTAGATTCTCTTTCTTTTGTTTATGTTTCCATCAATTTTTGCTATTAAATATCCCACATTTTGTGATAATAGAAGGTCAGCTAAGAATGGTGAATATTTGTAAGAAACTGGCCGAATATTTCCTGCCGATGAACCAGCAACTAAAGCGTTTCTAAACATTTTCATCTCTGTGAATTGTTTTCTCTAGAATTGTATTTTTTATATCAAAATTGCGGTCTGTCTCGTTGTGATGAGAAAATGGCCTATTTACCACAAAACTCAACAACCTATGTACTAATAGCAAGTGAAAATATATTGGGAGACCATACCTAATAGAGAATCTATCCAATATAAACAGTGGCGATTCTACGGGGTGATGGTGGGGTCAGAAGGGGTCAATGCCACTTTCCAGAATTTTGGCTGGCCCCTCGGTTGCCCCCTCCCACACGCAATTTTCTAAGTTTTGTAGAGGAAAAAATTCATAGCAGGCAAATTACATTGTTTTGATGGTATTGACATTATTATTAAGCCTTTGATTTTTTTTTAAGTTAACCGCTCTTGGGGGTCCAACAGCTTGAGAGTGGAAAAGAGGGCAAGAATAGATTAGAACTCCACTACTATCAATGAAAAATTATTCCGTTTAACTTAGTGAAATAACATACTTATACTAAAACTCATTCCTAAGTTGTGTATACGATAGTGGTGTAGTATGACAATGAAGTCGAAGCTTGAATTTTCCCCCCATCCTCCGCAGAATAATCTCGGCCCCCAAGTGGCCCCTCCACTTTCAGAGTTCCAGAATCGCCATTGGATATAATGTTATCCAATACCGAATTGAAAGCCCTCAGTGTTGGTTTAAAATTCGCTACCGGGATTCATAAATATAATCTACATAGAATAGTTAGAAATCCTAGAGAAAAACCAACACAGAAGAATCCATTCAAGCAATAATCACTGCCACACTAGAAACCAACAATGAAAGAACTTTACCAACGGGACACAATGACACTTAAATACATTAAGGTACCTATTGAAAAATAAAGAAATCCACATTACCTTCTCAGACATAGAAGGTGGCATTATAAATAACCAAAGATTATCACCAAAAATTGTTAAAAAATAAATGAATAGGAAATAATTACTAAAAGACAAAAATTTAAGACGATTAGGAAACTAATTAAAAATAAAAACAAATCCTAGTATAGACTAATAGAACATCGCCCTTAGATCACCTTAAAACTCACAAAGCAGGCACATCCCAATGGGCCCCATTATTTACACCAATTAATTAAGGTTAATAAATGCTTAAATCTTTTAAAAAAGCATCTAACGCAATGAATGTTCCCCATTATTTCAGAAATAGATAGCGCTCCCCACAAACTGGCGAAAAACATAACAAAGATTTTAACCCCTACAAAACGTAAATGCGACTGCACATGAGTCATCACATCAACGTAAACATAAGCTTATTCCAATGAAGTCCTAAAGGATGAAACGCGTTACATGAAAATTTGTTTCCACTTTGTCACACTTCATTCTCTTAATATATATATATATATATATATATATATATATATATATATATAAAAGTGAACATAGAAGTCAACAATTAGAGGCGACAGTCTGTTTCATGCTAGATGCAATCGTCAGGCAACTAGTGCTGTAATTTTTCTCGGCTATTTATATATACTGGTGCAAGCAAAGTAATTTGACCCAAATAAATAAACAAATAAACTACTTCCGGTAAAATAACGGCCATAATAGACTACTCACAATAAGCTATATAAACAAATTTTTACTACGTTAATAAAAACACCGATCAAAATAAAAATTAAATAATAATAAAAAATAAATAAATATATAAGATAAGAAATAAAAATAAAAAAAAAAAATAAAATAAAAACAAGCAAAATAATTTAACCCAAATAACTAAACAAATAAACGACTTCCGGTAAAATAACCGCCAAAATAGACTACCCACAATGCACCAAGAATAATCAGTACATACACGTGTATCTACGTTTTGGTGTGCGACTAAAATTTTACCAGTTCGTCAGGCACAAGGTCTATGCCGTTAAAAGTAAAAAAACAGATGACTTATGGGAGTATCACTGCTACGTAGAGCAAAAATAAAATTGTACAGAAGTGTGGTAAATACGATGCTGGTGAGTTACATTTAAAAACAAAATAGAAAAATGTTTGAAAATTAGAAGAATGTATATGGAAAAATAGTGATTACAAATTTAAAATTAAAGACGCTGCTTTCGCGTAGCCAGTGTAACGTTAAGGGTTAAGAGGAGACAAAAAAATGAAAGAAAATAAAAAATAATGACGATAAGGAAAGAAATATAAAAAAGGGTGGAAATGAGGATGAGCATAAGGAAAGTGATTATAATTTATGGGGATAAATATATGTGAGGACATAAGAAAATATAAGAAGTGTGAAGTGGGGGAAAAGGATTTATAAGGAAATTAAATAATTAGTAGTAATAAATAAATATAGAGGAATTAAATAAAAGAGTAACTAAACGTAACAAATTGGATGAATGTTCACACATTTTTCCTTTTTACTTTTCTAAACCAGTTTATGGCTATTTTCGAATTATGCTACTGATAATTCCCAATGCATTTCACATATAGTTACATGATCTTTCAAGAATTAGTTTGCTATCAAAATATTGTAGATTACTACCCATCCATTTACAGGGATCTCTTTACATTGTTACTGGAATTCGCCACCGAGTACCCCAGATCTTTCAAACGAGGAACTGGACATTATTATGAACACTAGAAAATCTATACTTATCCATAACAAAGAACAATGGATGAAAAATAATGCAGTTGACCAATTTGATATTGCAATGGGATCGTTAGATTCGGCTGAGTCTTCCGAGCTTGTTGGTTTGTTCATTTTATATAACCTTAGTGCCCACCATGATATTAACATGGAAGACATGGGTTTATATATAGATACCGGCCTTACGTTGGTGAAAAGTTCTACAAAAATTCAAAAATTAAAATTGACAAAATCAGGAAATTTATACATAGGAAATTTAAAAGTCTAAACCTGAAGTTCTAATAAACACAAATTTAAAAAAAGTAGATTTCCTCGATGTAACGCTAAACTTAGTCAATAATGCATACCAACCCAACATGAAAACTTATGCAAATCCATTATATATCCACCCAAATTCAAATCATCCTCCATCCATAATCAAACACATACCCTCCTCTATAGAATATAGAATCAGTAATAACTCTTCCAATGACGATGTATTTTATAAACATAACAAATTTTACAACGCTACTTTAAAAAGTAGTGTCTATAAGTCCTCTGACATTAAATATAGGAAATATAGCAGCGTTAGTGGGGAAAAATAGAAACAGAAAAATCATTTCGTAGGACAGAAGTTTCTCAATTTATTTGATTTATTCAACTATAATAATGCATGTTTTACCGTCTATTCAGTATTATTAACAAACTATATAGTTGTTTTCCCATTTTTAATTTTACCTATTGGCCCCTTTAAGAAGCTTCCTGAGTATATAATTTTTATTTTTTAATTTTTTTAAAAAATCCGTTTCTGATAAATTTGTCTACTTCAACAAATCTGCAAATCATATTTGGATACACCAATAATACATTTGTCGCTGCAATGTTCCCTAGTAACGGTGAATGATATGTCTAAGCATCAGTTTTCTTGACATGTAAAAATAAACCACCCACATCCAACATCTGACCTTATTTTCATATTTTAGCGTAGACCTGACGTTCATTGGTTAATCTAGACATACACTTAAGTATATTTTTAATTCTGACCTTATGCTTCCCACCTACACTTACAAAAAGAGGTAAAGATTTGCTTTTTTAAATAATTTTTATCAGAAGTTATCTGCCATCGCCTGAAGAAGTACCATCTTAGTACTGAAACATGAAAGTTTTTGTGTAGCGATGTAAAAACTTTTATTGTAATATATTATAATAAAAATATTATAATAATATTTTGCTCTACTTTGTATTGGGCACTTTTTAAAGAAATGCTACGAACTCCATCTGTTCCTTCTCTCATTTGAATATACATATATATTTTCGTTTCACCTTTTGGAAGTGAAGTCTGATGATCCAGCGCCCCTTTAAAAGAGCTATGCTGAAATAAATTATTACATGGAACCTTAAAGTGGTCTATTTTTCTTTAAATTATTAGCTCTGAATTTACATTGAGCTCTCAGGATTTCATCCTCCTTGGGACTACCTATACGGATTACCAAATTTTTCAGTCGACATTGAAGCCAACACCCAGAAGCGACAATCTGTTTTATGCTAAACGCTCTCGTCGAGCAATATGCGTTCGGTTTTTACTCGACTATTTATATATACCGGTAGGTCATGCATTGTGGGTAGTATATAATATTGCAGTGTGGGTAGTCCATTGTATTATTCTAACCGTTATTTTTATAGCTATCATTACCTTTACGGACCAAAACAGCTACTAAATAAACGATCAGAACTCATCTCAAAATGCAAACACGAAAACAAATTTTATTATGTTACTTGAAAATTGAAAACTGAAACTGAACATTAATAAAATAGAATAAATAAACAAAAAAAGCATAATAAATGCATCCAATCCAAACAAATAAATATGTAAATAAACTAAGTAAATAATTAACAAATTAACAAACTATGTACGCACTAATAACAACCAACAATAAAATAATCAATAATAAATTTTTAAAAAAATGGCCAAAACAAATATTCGAATCCACAATTATCCCCATTCAATAGCCGCTAAAATAAGTTGAAACCGTTACCGCCCACCAAAATAACCGTTAGAACAATACAATAGACTACCCACAATGCAATATAATAGACTACCCACAATGCATCACTAACCTGTATATGTAAATATTCGAGTAAAAACACAACGCACATTGCCTGATTATTGCGTTTACATGAAACAGACTGTCGCCTCTGGGCGTTGACGTCAATGTCCACTTGTATCTTTACATACGCTGTATTACTGATATTGAGAACTAAATATAGCATATACCTTAATACTATACGTTAATAGATGTGCACGTGTGCGTATGCACAAGTGTATAAATACAGAAATATGCACTTAAATTCTAACAATAATAAATAAATTTAATTAAAAATCTAACCTCCTAGAATTAATACTTATGATACCACCAAACCAAATTAAAAAAAACAAAAACGAAATTATGGCCCAGGAAAGATATATCTGTATGCATGCATTTATGTATATGTGCGGATGTGTGTGTGTATGAATATGTGCGCATGCGTATAAGTATTTACCATTTAAGCATTAATATCATTAGTATCATATATATATATATATATATATAGAGAGAGAGAGAGAGAGAGAGAGAGAAAGAGAAAGAGAGAGAGAGAATATTTATCAATTAAGTATTAATATCAACTTCCCTAGCAAAAAAACTCGAATGCACATAAATAAATAAAAATCTGTTACCTGTCTAGAGTCGGAAGAAACCCAGACAAAATCAACAACAGTCGGGAAAAAAAGAGGGAAAAAAAGAGAAGACTAAATGACCAAGTGTAAAATGAAAAAAAAACGAAGAGCCAAATGATAACGGCTCCCTACACGTACACACAACCGCACAGAGGAGCGCATGCAAGCGATCCGCAGAGACAGGCGCATGGCCACACGTGCACAAGCGCACACATGAACACAGGGAATACATAAGAAGACTTACACCAGTGTTAAATATGAATAAAAGCAAAAAATTGAAAAAATTTAAACAGTAAATTGCTGATATCCCCTAAAAAGTGAACAGACAGGTTCACCTACAAAACCTGTAGTCGAGATTCTGAATTTAACATCAATCAGCTAAGTGACAAACTAACGCACATTAACCATATATATATATATATATATATATATATATATATATATATATATACTAATTTATCAACGCCTCGAAACAATGATAGCAATCTTTAATCTCTGGTAAGTAAATTGCAATTGCAAAATAACTATTCATTTATCTTTGAAGTAAACATAACTTAAGATGTAAATACGAGGTGCGTTCAAAAAGTAGCCGACTCTATTTTTTTTCTGTCAAAACTAAAGCCGCGTGGTTAAAATCATTTTGGCGGAGGGTGATGCCACCAATCCTGCGCATGTGTGGAAATTTTGGCGCCAGTAGACCGCGTCTGTTCCCGTCCGTTACGCCTAGAGTAATTGTACGCTCGTCAGATTTCCGTTTGTACGCCTCTAATAGAGATATTGCATCAAGTTTTGCCAAAGCTTGGTGATACTGAAGCTTAAACCATCCAGAAGATTCAGCAGGCCTTTGGCGATGATGTCATGAACGATCCACAAATCTGCCTCCAGATACAAAGCAATGAGTTCTGTGGATGCAGTTCTGGTTTTAGCGTTGGCACGGTTTCGTCATTTACTAATAACCACTGCGTTTTTCGTTTTCTATTAACAAGCAAAATGCATTTGTCATCACCTGTAATCACAATGCTGTGTAAAACGAAAGGTTGGGATTTTTTATTACAATACTGCTGCAGAAGGGGGTGTCCAGTTTTCAAGCAAAAAAAAATATCAATTATTGTAGAATAAAAAACACTAATGTTTAATTAGGGAAACTGTCATTGCTATTTCAGTATTGTGAATTGTATACGATTAAATTAAGATTCTTTTTTATGACATGCCTTCTAAACAAATTTTAATGTTTTAAACAAAACATTTGCATCTTTTCAGTTCTTCATGGGGAATAAAAAAAAAATGGGGAATAAAATAAAAAAAACTTTTAAAATCGTCAGAAATTCGAATTCGGTTTACTGATTACATTTTCTTTGCTGATAATCTTTACGATATGCATATATATATATATATATATATATATATATATATATATTTGTGTGTGTATGTGTGTGTATAACAGATGCGATAAATTTGATGCGTAAAACGTATTCAAATTTGTTAAGTCAGTCAAGTGTTAATTTGCATAAGATACCTTTGAATTTGTGGATCGTTGAATAAAAGGTTCTTGTTTCAGAATAACGCCATCTATTTATTTTTGCCATGTTTCTGAATATTTGTCTACAATATTTTCACCATTATATGCACCACGATTTATCAAGTAGCAAATGGAAGATAAATATAAGTATGCGCATGCGCACTTATCATATGCGCATTTAAAACATAAATACAGATCTTTACGATCAGTGGCAAATAGCGCTTGTTTCTATTCTAAGTTTGTGATGTCATCTCTTAATGACGCAATGGTGTGGATGGTGCTCTGTTAGGCTTTGAGCTTTGGACATTATTTCGAAGGCGAACACAATTGTAACAAATTTACAATAGCGTAAATAAACAAACAAATAGGAAATATAACGTCATATGCATGAGTGGCTTTTGTGCGAATGCAATTTGGGGAATCAGGGAGATATTAGAAGTGGGATTTTATCAAGATTACAAACAAACATGACCGGATAACAGTTTCCAGGTTAAGCAAACTAGTTGCCTGCCAAAGGAGGCGGGCAAATTCTATGTCGACAAATAAACACTCGATTATTATTATTATTGTTGTTGTTGTTGTTGTTGTTGTTGTTGTTGTTATTATTATTATTATTATTATTATTATTATTATTATTGCATTAGAGAAGAGCAATCCAACAAAGTGACGCTGGGGTAAACATATACGAAGCCCAAAGTAGCCATAATAGCAGCCAATCTGATAAGGCTACACAAAACACATGCATCACAATCAAATTTGCACAATATAGTGAAAGGCTTTTATAAAAGCAACGATGCAGGTGGGTGGGGGCATTGTCATCTCCAGGTCGGATCACCCACTCTTCGGTATTCGATTGTGGATGTCCCTAAGTATTTTAGATGCAACTCTCATATCTCGGTGGCTGCCTCATTCTTCAAACTTAAAAAAAAACGACTCTCTTGACATCCGACAATGATGCTCCCTCACAACAAGATTCACAATGCTTCAGACCCGAGACGACATGCCTAACTGGTTATGGTTAGGCAAGTGACAAGATTATGTGCTACTGAACGTGATCATTACTTTAGCCCATCCGAATTCACCAAAACAAAATATGAACAACATAAACCTTATTAATCAAATATTCTCAGAATACATGAGTGTGATGCATGGTGCAGAATCAGATCATTTATTATTATTATTATTATTATTATTATTATTATTATTATTATTATTATTATTATTTCCTTATATCCTTTCGTTTTCTACACACCGGGTCCTAACCAAAGATCTAAGGTCAGAAAATGGCTTCATGGCATTTTCTACTGATCATTTTTGTAAAAAAAAAAAATTGAGATCACACGCATTTTACATAGATAAAATGTGTGAGCTGTACTTTTTGTATCTTTTAAAGGTATGGCCTACCAGGGATCACGTCAATGAATCTAACGGACCCTTTTTCAATCATACCGAGGGATCCAACTAAAACTGAAATTATTGATGCCCTCATGTGCCACAATTTTGAGATTTCCATTTCAAGATCCTTGTAATTTGATAGTTTTTGGAAAATCTTCAAAGATCCATTCCAATCTGCAAGGAATGCCATGCCAATAAGAAAGCACATTCTGTTTTTGTTGTCTTTGGTCCACGATGTCTGGGCGATTAGCTTTCGTTCTACTGTCTTTGTTCGTCTAGCGCGAAGTTTCATAAAATTGTTACAAGTCCTATCTCTGTAACCGGGTAATTTATGTAAATATTCATTAATTAAAGGTATTTTCTAAATCAATTAACAATATGCGGCATCTATAAGCTTTCTACATCCATGCTAAGAGATTACAACCTTTTCGTCCATCATTTCTTCAGAAAGATTCGTTGCAACGACAATACGGTGAAACTTATAAAGGTAAACGGGGTGGGTGGGGTTAAATAAGGAGCCACGACTAAAATAGATTTATTACTTAAGACAAACAAATCTGTGTAAATAAGCCCCTAGTGAGTATAAAACATAAAAAATGATTACTAAGGACCCACCCACACAAAGATCGAGGAAAGTTCTCCTTCTACCTGCACAAATTTGGTCAATGAAACTTGACGGAAACAGCTTCTAAAAATCTTAAATGTTTAACTGACCGACCGAGACTTGTGCAGCCCCTTAAACTCCCCGTCAATATATTCGGAATCGCAACCCAGGTTATTAATCAAATGAAGTCCAATATCGATTGTTCCCTTTAAAAGAATGAGTTTTGTCATTTACAAAGCCATATTTAAAGCCTGTAGTACAAAATGTTGTTCATAAATATATATATATATATATATATATATATATATATATATATATATATATATATATATATATATATATATATGCAGGTATGCAGAAAAATAGGAAAGAACACGTTAGGTAAATAATCCGGTGTTCCTTAGTATTTTTGCTTTTATTTTCAAAAAGACAGTGCTCCATACAGTAGTAGAGCTTATATTATAATATTTTTTGTTTTAAAAATATGATTCCTTCGCTACATAAGAGTTCTCATGTTTCAAAAGCGAGAGCCGAGACCCCTAATATAATTTTTGAAATTATGTTGAGTTAAGGTGTCTGGTCACGCTTCCTCGTCAAGCGAGAATTTGGGAATAAGCTATCTTGTTGTTAGCGCGTGTTTATAAGTGTGGTCTCTTGGAACATTAGTTGCTATGGAAACGGCTAGGGTCGGCCATGATGATTAGGTGGTCAAAGGGTTAAGAATTAATTTTTATCTACAGACCAGTCCCCTTCGAAAAATTTATGTCAGGTTACATTGGGGGGGTCTATTTCAAGACTGATAGTAGGACGCCTAGCTGGTTAAAAGTCATTTTATGGCTTTGCCGCAGGTCATTAAGTATCGAGAAGGTTGTGTTTCATTATTATCTGTTTAATCTGTTTATTTATTTGTTTATTCAAATGGCTTTTTTTTCGCGACTCAACAAAGGGTTTTACTCTTTAATTATTGGACTGAGCTTTTAAGGCTTTTATTAAACTCTAGACTTTATTTGTTTATATCTATTTATTAATTATTTAATGCGAAAATTTGTTGATGTCGGCAAAAAACCGTTAACTCCTGTCTGTGGTTTAATAACTTTTCATTATTTAGAAACTTAATGATGTGCAGTTTTTCATGTAGGCATAAAGAACATGGGTCGTCCCAGGTTTTACAAGTTCTTGTTCTATTTATTATTTTCCATTTTACTTTCGGTGTTTTGTTCGTTTCTTTTAAATGTCAGTAGTTTTGGGATAGAGATGTCTGATTTCTATGTCTGATTTCTATTTTGGATGTTGTTGAAGGAGCTTTTGTGTTGTCTCCATCTAATTTTAAATTTATTCTTTGTTGCCCCAATGTATATCATGTCAGTGTTAGGACTCTCCATGGATGAGATGGTGCATTGGTATACCACGGATTTAGTGAGGAATCTGTTTTCTAACGGGCAGCCATTAGGGTTTCTACAATCACATGATTTTTCATTATTTTTGTCTAATTGCAGTTTAGGAGTTTTATTGACACTGTTTTGGCGTGCGCGTTTTTCTAGGATTTTATTATTATGCTTTTTGCCGACATCAACAAATTTTCGCATTAAATAATTAATAAATAGATATAAACAAATAAAGTCTAGAGTTTAATAAAAGCCTTAAAAGCTCAGCCCAATAATTAAAGAGAAAAACCCTTTGTGGAGTCGCGAAAAAAAGCCATTTGAATAATCAAATAAATAAACAGATTAAACAGATAATAATGAAACACAACCTTCTCGATACTTAACGACCTGCGACAAAGCCATAAAAAATGCCTTTTAACCAGCTAGGCGTCCTACTATCAGTCTTGAAATAGACCCCCCCCCCCATGTAACCTGACATAAATTTTTCGAAAGGGACTGGTCTGTAGATAAAAATTTATTCTTAACCCTTGGACCACCTAACCAGCATGGCCGACCCTAGCCGTTTCCATAACAACTAACGTTCCAAGAGACCACACTTATAAACACGCGCTAACAACAAGATAGCTTATTCCCAAATTCTCGCTTGACGAGGAAGCGTGACCAGACACCTTAACTCAACATAATTTCAAAAATTATATTAGGGGTCTCGGCTCTCACTTTTGAAACATGAGAACTCTTATGTAGCGAAGGAATCATACTTTTAAAACAAAAAATATTATAATATATTATAGATAGATAGATAGATAGATAGATAAACAAAATTTAGCTCCCGCTAAAATAACCGTTAGAAAAATTAAAAAATAAATAAGCAAAATAACAGAATAGACAACAGTAATCAATCCCAAAATTGGATGACAAAATAGCTTTAATTACCTTACCAGACTAAACAAACTATTAAATAAGGATCTGTACTAATCTCAAAACTTTTTACTACGTTACTAAAACATCGAAAACCAAAAAGATTAAATAAATATATAAAATAAAAATAAATAAAAAAACAAGTAAAATAAATTAACCCAAATAAATAAATAAACAAACAACTTTCGCCAAAATGACCGTCAGAAGGGACTAACCACAATGCACCACTGACCCGTATATATAAATAGTCGAAGAAAAACCTGTGGCCTGACGATTACGTCTACCATGAAATAGCTTGTCGCCTCTGAGTGTTGACTTCAATGTTCCCGTTTATATTTACATACGCTCTATCTCTGATATTGAGCACTTTATCCCATAAATATAGTACACCTTAAGAGTATATTTCTTTATATATATATATATATATATATATATATATATATATATATATATATGTCATTCGCAGACTACGGTTTCGCTGTATCACAGCTCATCAGTGCGAAGATGAGAAGGAATAGAGTACAATTCCAACGTTCATACATTTGATTTAAAAGTGGGCTCAATATAGAGTAGAGCAATATTATTTATTTTACGATATTAAACAACATGTGAAAATCGCTACACAATTGCAGTCGTGTTTCGACGCATGCCAATGCGTCTCCTCAGACGATTGTAAATTACTGGCGAGTGAGTGATTAATTTGCTTTCAAAAGCAAAATACATCTTTTTTCAAAAAAATTTATAAGGCTTATATGGATGATCTTTATTTAACGGTTGCATATTAATTTACCAAATAATTCTATACGTTTGAATTACTTACTAGTTTCTTAAAGAGGCTTCTTATCTATCAACTACAAAAACAAATTTATGTAGGAAATCCACAAAGCATATAAAATGTTTACATTAGGTTAAATTACATTTCTACTCCTTCGCTTTTATTTCTTGAGAAAATTGACCGTCTGGTATGTATACACTTTACGTAACCATCTGTATCAGTTTTTAATGCCTGATTGCTGTTGGCAGATAACTCTCGGCCATGACCCATTTCTAAGAATTTTTTTTTTCTTTTCGCTTCGTTTGAATCAAACGTAGACCATATTTGATTGGTTGAACAGGGTAAAGCTGTCAAGCTCGAAAAAAGATGTATTTAGCTTTTGAAACCAAATTAAACGTTCACTCGCCAGTAATTTACAATCGCCTGAGCAGACGCATTGGTATGCGTCAAAACACAACTGCAATTGTGATGCGATTTTTACATGTTATTTTAGTATCTTGAAATATATATATATATATATATATATATATATATATATATATATATATATAATTATTTATTTAAATATTATAATATAAATATGTTATAAAATCACTACAAAAATAGCCATTTTGTTTCAACACTTCTGGTGTCTTATCGAGTGATGATGTTGACTGTAGAATAAATGGTTTTAAAAGTTTCAAATTAATTAACGATCCTTTCTTTTAATATCTATGATAACCTTGCTTCGTTGTCAAATTTTTTGAATTACCATATACTTGTATTTTGATTGGTCATTCTAGCTTATGTAACAGCGTTTACCTCTAGCGAAGGATCGTTAATTAATTTGAAACTTTTAAAACCATTTATTCTACATTCAACATCATTACTTGATAAGACACCAGAAGTGTTGAAACAAAATGGCTATTTTTGTAGTGATTTTATAACATATTTATGTTATAATATTTAAATAAATAATTATATCTGCTCTATTCTGTATTGAGCACTCTTTTAAGAATAATAATTGTTGGTTATTAGAATTTATTCCGTATATACCAATCCTATACTTTTGTATATATATATATATATATATATATATATATATATATATATATATATATATATATATATATATATATATAAATCTCGGTTAGTGACATACAATTTAAATTGATAGCCACATTCTTTCAAGCTTTCATCTTTATTTCTGTCTAAATGTCTGGGATATGGAGTTATCATTATTTTAGCCACTGGACTTTTGTGCATTCTTTTTTGTTCTTTGTCTCTTATAACTGTCAACAAATGTTAAATGGGATCCCTTTCGGTTATTAGTAGATGAAAGAGCTAATCTTGACTTCCGGAAGTTGTGAATTCAATCGCTACTTCCAGCAATGAATGAATATATCACTCAAAATACAGAGTAGCAATACAAGAAGACAAATAACAATTCGGAAATCGGAAATCCCGATGGGCGCTGCGGGATGAGAGTAAAACAAAAGATGCTAACAGCAAACCCCTTGTTCAGATGACTGGCGATAGGATAATATATAAAGTGAATTGAATTAACATCATTTGCAACGTTTCTAGCTGCAAAATCTAATTAGTAACTGCCACCAAAAGTAAAATTCTCTTTGTTCAGATCCCATGGCGCCGCCCGCTGTCGACAGAACCCCGACCACCATACTGTTTAAGAAGAAGAACCGATGCTAATGAGTTTTCACGCTTTGCGCGGGAAATTGCACACTTTATTCACTCACTGCTCAATTTCCCTAGCGACGTAGCCAAATATTTTCATGGTTCACTTCTATCACCCGTGAACTACAATACAAAAATAAGATACTTTTTGTGGGGGAAGTAACAAAGTGATCCGTAAGCAGTTTATTTCTACTTTGCGCGCCATTTTGGAATGAAATTTAACCATTCTAGTTGCAACCTACTCGACTTCTGGAAAACGAGGGGTTTGGATTTGGAGAACAAAGAACTTTAAAAAGTAAGAAGTAGCGTTTTAAAACGGGGTAGAATATATACCTAAGGTAGGTCGAAGAATATCTCGGCCGAAAGGTTTTATTAAAACAAAAGAGGATAAAAAAAATCTGCTCTAAGTAAGATTTGAATTCATATTTTCAACAGGGATTAGCAATTTAAATAAAATAATTTTACCATTTCATCATTCAGATATTTATTTTCTTGACAAAAGATTGCAAACAATTTGTTTTCGAGAAAATAAAACTCATATTGTCACGCATATTGCATTTGCTCTTACTCCAAAAACTTATTGTTCTCGTGTCGCTATACAGTCAACGATTGTATAAAGTCGGTGTTGGGGATCAGTTTCGTATAGAAATAGAGACTAGCTTTGCCTGCTGCAAATTGAGCAACTTACACGATAACAGACATTGTGCGTTTATTACGGGCTGGAAATTTACTGGACGAGCGTTTTTCATAAGGTATTTTTAATAAATTACCATCTGTAGAGTTGTTGCCACCCAACGCCTAGACATCGGCGGATTGATGGCCAACCAAGGCCCATTCATCTCGAGAGAGATTGCCAACCAAAAGCCCAGTCATCTCTAGAATGAAAGGCCCAGAAATCTTTAGATTGATTGCCACACAAAGGCCCAGTCATCTCTAGAATTACGGGCAACCAAAGGCCCAGCCATCTATGGATTGATTGCCACCCTGTTGAGTCTTGACTCAATGTTGAATCTCGCCTATTGCATGGAATAATAATGCAACACAAAATGTACTTAGAACAAGAATGTATTATAACAAGAAAGTGTACACAATAAGTACATATAGTATTTCTGTATATTTCTGGGAAGACGTTCCTGGAGAATGGGTTGACTAGTCGCAGTCGATCAGAGTCTCTAGTTGGATCTCGTGATTCCACTTCCTCGTCTTCCGGTATCAACCATTATTTATATAGTTGATAGTCACCTATGCAGATTAGGTGGATCCCACCACAACACCCCCCTCCCAAGCCTTGGAATCCTTTTGGATTTCAACTGGCTTCTATATGGGATGATGATGGTTATTTCTTTGTAGATCCCCTTTGCATAGTTCATATATATATCTGTTTTTTTTTTTTTTTTAATATCTTTTTCGTTTTGGATTCACGTCCAATGGGTCCGTGAACTTTCGTTTCCTACCGGATCTTCTCGGTTCATGAGCACTCTGCGGAGGTTCTACTTGAAAAGTATCATACATTACATCAATGGTATCTTCCTCCTCATCCGGTATACTCTCTTCATGCTCTAGCACGTAGCATTTTTTGAGTTGGTTCTGGTGCCTCTTATGAGTATTCTTCGGCCCTTTTATTATGTAAATCAGGTCACCGATTCTCTTATCCACTATGCCTCGCTCCCAGAACTCAATGTTGTTTCTATAGCACTTGAAAAAGACCTTCTCTCCGGGGGTGTATCTTTTTCTAGCTGTATACTTAGTGTTCTTTATTCTATTTCTTCCTGGCAAAAGCTTGTCAAACACTGACTTAACTTTCCTAGCGAACATTAGTTCTGCTGGTGCCATGTTTGATGGTGTTCTCTGGTTAGGCGTGATTCTGTACACTTGTAGGAATTGCTGAAGCGCCTTTTCCGTTGGAACTCCTGAGGCTTTCTTCAGAGCGCGCTTTAACGTATCTACAAATCTTTCTGCGAGTCCATTGGATCTCGGATGATACGGCGGCGTCGTTATGTGGTTAATTTGATATAACTCACAAAATTCCTTAAATTCGTCAGAAGTGAATTGTGTACCATTGTCACTCACAATACACTCTGGCACACCGAACCGTGCAAATAGTTCATGCAAAAAAGTTGTTGTGGTATTGGACGTAGGCTTTTTGCAGCGTAGTACTTCCGGCCATTTTGTAAAGCTATCTACCACTATTAAGTAGTAATAATCTTCTACTGGACCAGCGAAATCAATGTGTCATCTTTCCCACGGATGATCCGTCTTGGGCCATGGTTTGTGTACTATAGGTGGTGCCTTAGCTGCTAACGCACACCCTTTACATCGATGAGCCATGTTTTCGATATCCACATCCATTCCTTTCCAATATACAAAACTTCGCATTAAGCTTTTTGTTCTATTAATCCCCGGATGACCCATATGAAAGTCCCGTAGGATTCTTTTCTGCAACTTTTTTGGTACTACTATTTTCTCTACACTTGTGAAAGGCACGTTTCGTTTCTTTTTAAATATAGGCATAGTATTTTCTTTTAATTCAAATTTAGCTTCAAATTTGTTACATCTTCCAAGACCAGGTGTAAAGGTTTCCGGAAACTTTTTCTTTAATTCATCTTTAATGTCCTGTCTTGATTGCGTAATACTTTCTACTTTTCTGCAGAAAGAGCTTAACGGTTTATCCCACAATTCGAATGTTTCAATAAAATCTGTACCCAACAAGTTTTCTCCATTTCTCAGAATGAAAACTTTTATTTTTTTAACGATCCCATTCACTTTCATTGGAAGTACAACCTCGCCTTCGAAGTTAATTTGCTTTCCAGTTACCGTTCGAGAGAGTTTCGTTGACTTCATTATTGTAGGCCTTTTTAAAATTTTCCATGTTTTATCGTTCATTATTGTTAAATCTGACCCTGAATCGAGTTGAAATTTGATATTCTTTTTGAATATTTCAGTCGTCACATATTTCCTCAAATCTTTATCTGATTTGATATTCGAATTTGTTTGTCTAATTCGGTTCTTGAATTTTTTCGTTTTACAACAAGATCCTTTGTGCCCCTTCTTTTGGCACACGAAACATTTCTTATTTCTATATGGGCAATTTACCTCCCAATGTCTTTCGTTACAACGTCTGCAATTATATGGTGGGACTTTTTTATTTTCGTTCTTTTTATTTTCTTGTCTATTATTAAAGTACGCTGAGTTTTTTCTCCAAATTTTCTCTACTGGGTACTTTGACTTCTTTTTTATTTTTTTAATATAAGCAATACCAGCTTCTTCGATTTTTTGCGACTCTTTCTTTAACTTTACGGCCCGTTGACACTCCTCTGCTAACTTTTGCAGGGTAAGGCCTTGTTCAGATTCGAGTTTAGACAAAACTCGACGTCTTATTTCGGCACTCTTACTGGATACTAGTCCTTGAGCAAAAATTAAGCACTTGAATTCTTCAACCGTAATCTCTGCCAATCTGAAATTGTCACAATGTCTATTCACTATAGATGCATATGTTAAGTAATCCTGATCGTCGGATTTAGAGACATTCATGCATAACCATCGCTTATGCCAAAGCGACATATTTGCTCCAAACAGCTTTTTTAGCAATTTCACTGTTTCCGAGAATTCCAATTCAATTGTTTTTCTCGGTAGAATAAAATCTACAAATTTGCTATGTTCTGCTGTACCTAGCTTTCTTAGTAATAGACTGACTTTTCTTGAATTCGACCAGTTTTCACAGTCTGTGTAGAAAATATCTTCATATCGTTTAAAGTATGCTTCAAACGTTTTTTCTTCGTCTGGCACATAGTTGAAAGTTTCCAGCGAATTAAATATGGTGTTATTAGAATATGAAGAATTTCCCTCATTTGCCTGAAAGTTGTTTAATTTCTCCAGTGTTAACTTTTGAATTTCCAAAAGTCTTTCTTCTTGTTTTTCCTGATATTCTTGCAGCGCTATTTGTTGTTTTTGTTGTCTTTCATCTAGTTTCTCTTGATATTTATGCTGTGCTATCTGTTGTTTTTGTTGTCTTTCATCTAGTTTCTCTTGATATTTATGCTGTGCTATCTGTTGTTCCCTTATTAATAAGGCAAACTGTTCCTGCTGGGATTTGAATAATTCAGATATGACTTTTAATAGTTCCTCCATTTTTCAGCTGATAGTGTTCATGCAACAAGGAATATACTTTTACTTTGTGTATCCACTGAATATCATATAAGCTGACCAAAAAAATCGAAACAACGTACGACTTTTCTATTTTATGACTTGCTTTTACATTCACGCCCGTGCTAATCAAATTTTGGTATTTTTTTTTTTTTTTTCGTGAACAGCGAGCGTCGGACTTTTTTTTTTTTTTCGACTTCTGTTCGCGTATTTCAATGACAACGTCTGATTTTCTTATCAGAGGTAATTCGTCACTATATTGTTGAACAAATAATTTAAAAAAAATAATTTTTTAAAGTTTGTTACCTTTCAAAGTCGACACGGGGTATTTGTGCTCCTTTTAACCCATGCATGTGTTTGTAGTCGGCCAATTTTTCTTTTTAGCGGGTGTCTCGGTGTAGATAATTTTTTAATTTAAAATTACCGTTATTCGATTACGACACCTTTCCACTTTTTCTGAGTGAACGTTCCTTTATGCTTAGTCGTCTTTTAACGAGTTTTACATATCCAGAAGTTTAGAATCCTTCGTCGTTACGTTAACGTTGGACTTTTAATTAATAGTTTTTTTTTTCAGCCTGGGTTCTTCAATGACTTGTCCCAATTGTTGAAAACTCTCACTATTAATTGTTTCTTCTTTGCTTATGGTTCGTTCTACTTCTTTGCCTTTGTTGAAACTTGGCGTATGGTTCGTTCTACTTTGTGGCCATTGTTGAAACTTGACGGATGGTTCGTTCTACTTCGTCGCCATTGTTGAGTCTTGACTCAATGTTGAATCTCGCCTATTGCATGGAATAATAATGCAACACAAAATGTACTTAGAACAAGAATGTATTATAACAAGAAAGTGTACACAATAAGTACATATAGTATTTCTGTATATTTCTGGGAAGACGTTCCTGGAGAATGGGTTGACTAGTCGCAGTCGATCAGAGTCTCTAGTTGGATCTCGTGATTCCACTTCCTCGTCTTCCGGTATCAACCATTATTTATATAGTTGATAGTCACCTATGCAGATTAGGTGGATCCCACCACAACACACCCAAAGGCCCAGTCATCTCAAGAATGACTGGCAATCAAAAACCCAGTCATCTATAGATTGATTGCCAACAAAAGGCCCAGTCGTCTCGAGAATTACGGGCAACCAAAGGCCCAGTCATCTATAGATTGATTGCCAACCAAAGGCCCAGTTATCTCAAGAATGGCTGGTAACCAAAGGCCCAGTCATCTATAGAATGATTGGCAACCAAAGGTCCATTCATCCATAGACTGATTGCCACCCAAAGGCCCAGTCATCTCTAGAATGACGGGCAAAGGCCCAGTCATCTCCAGAATGACGGGAAATCAAATGTCCAGTCATCTACAGATTGATTGCCAACCAAATGTCCAGTCATCTCTAAAATGAAGGGCAACCAAAGGCCCAGTCATCTCTAGAATTACGGGCAACCAAAGGCCCATTCATCTGTAGATTGATTGCCAACCAAAGGCCCAGTCATCTCAAGAATGACTGGCAACCAAAGGCTCAGACATCTATAGATTGGTTGCCAACCAAAGGCTCAGTTATCGATAGATTGATTGCCAACTAAATGCCCAGTCATCTATATATTGATTGCCAACCAAAGGCTCAGTCATCTATAGAATGACTGGCAACCAAAGGTCAATTCATCTATAGACCGATTGCCATCCAAAAGCCCAGTCATCTCTAGATTGACGGACAAAGGCCCAGTTATCTCCAGAATGACGGGCAACCAAATGTCCATTCATTTATAGATTGATTGCCACCCAAAGGCCCGGTCATCTCTAGAATGACGGGCAAAGGCCCAGTCATCTCCGGAATGACGGGAAACCAAATGTCCAGTCATCTATAGATTGATTGCCAACCAAATGCCCAGTCATCTCTAGAATGAAGGGCGACCAAAGGTCCAGTCATATATAGATTGATTGTCCAGTGATCACTAGAATGACTGGTAACCAAAGGCCCAGTCATCTATAGATTGATGCTAACCAAAGGCCCAGTCATTTCTAGAATAACTGACAGCCAAAGGCCCAGTCACCTATAGATTTATTGTCAACCAAAGCCCAGTCATTCTAGAGATGACTGGTAACCAAATGTCCAGTCATCTCTAGAATGACAGGCAACCAAAGGCCCAGTCATCTATAGATTGATTGCGAAACAAAGTCCCATTCATCTATGTCAAAGGCATGGGCCATGAGTAATTGTCCAGTTGAGGCAGTCTGTCGACCTTTATAAAGTATTAATTTTTTTTTTTTAAAAGCCTAATCACAAAAAACGAAACTTTTAAAATATTGTAAAATTAAAGTTATATTCGGATAATGACGTTTTGTGTCTTTAACTCACAATGACATCAAAACAGACGATACTGACAAAGGTAAAGTTTATATTGCCTTTGGGACATGTTTTCAGCTGTGGAGTAATAAGTTTTTTTGAGAATCTCAGGTTGTTCACTGATGAGTAAAACTTCGAACTACGGCAGGTGAACAGGTGTAACAGTGACTGACACAAAGTTCATGCCACATGACTTCTTTCCACCCGCTTCAGGGTCAATGCCACCATCAATGTGCAGAACACAATGCTCGAGCCTTGGATGGAGGAGCTGGCCTAGGAAATGTTGTATGTGTTTCGGGAGCTCCAGCTGACCTAGGAACAGATGCCAAATATGTTCATCATCATTTTACCCTGAACACATTACATATTAGATCCACTGGAATACTATATGCCCACGACGTTGTTGAGAGGGAAATCAGTCATTGTCTTCACAATACCAAAATCTTGTTAAAGGCCGCTGTCGTGGAAGTTATGATCAACGTGCGCGAAAACCACTCCTAATTCGGACATGAAGTCGTTTTCGAGGCCGTCCTCGAAGCTGAGAGCAGATTTATTAAATAACCTTTTCCTATTTTTCTAAGTTGAATATGTGTACAATTTTACATTGTAATTCAAGATGGAAAATATTTTGAATGTCAGTGTATGATACACGAATTATGTGTTTCTATTTAACATGCATTTAATATTTATGAAAGTGTCAGCGTCTTGTGATCTGATGTAGCGATGCTTCAGCCGTCAGAAATAATTCTATCCTTAAGTGTGAGAAAGCAGAACACGTAATAATTGCGACGATTACTTGCTTCAAGAAATACAAAGTGTATTTTGGGTAATGAAACTTTTTATCTAAAAGAAACGAACATTAACGGAATAAAAAAAATCATTTTAGTTACATCTGTACAGTATTACAAGGAAAACTGCTTCTCTATCCGACATTTCAACCCAAGCAAATTTGCACTAATTCCTTCATGTCAATGTATTATGGCCGACGTAAGCATGAGTCTATTACAGTCTCAACAGGAGTTTTTAAAAGAAATATAATCATACATTAAAATTGTAAAGTGCAACAATTTTTGTTTAGAAAAATCATACAAGAAATTAGTTGAAGTAATATATTTATATTTTTGCTTTTGTCACATCGTTCCAGCAGATATGTCTTTCGGCCTTCATCTTGTGTCTGTTCCATATGACTGTATGCGTGTGCCATTTTTTGAGACTCCCTCAACAAGATCAAGAACGCAATATTTAATTTACAAAGATCAAGACTGAAATCTCGTGTTTTCACGACGAAAATCTCACCCAGATTTTGCTTCACATATCTGTTATTAAAAGAAATGAGTCCAACAATTTCAGGTGACAGTTACAGGGGAATAGAAGTAACGCCGCTACAATACCACGTGACATTGTTGTAAGTGAGAGACAGTCTAAAAAATGAAAAGGGCAGGCAACTATATTTGATTTCTGATGAAGTCAAATCATAGTGTCATTTTAATCGCCAATTATAAAAAGAAAGATTCTGTGAACGATCTGAGGTTGAGAAGGATTGACTCGTTTAAAGTAAAGGCTGGCGGGAAAAATTGTGAGTTTAAATATAACATATCGAGTCAAAATAAAGTGTTAGATTTAGATACAAAAAAATAAACTAATTTTTCCTCTTGTGATGACAAAAATTAAAAACGATGTTTTCGAAAACATTTACAGCAAAAATACACCATCTTTCATATGTTCGTCTTTTTACGTTTTTGTTGATGTCTCTATTTTTAATTTTGTTTTAATCTGTTTAAAAATTCAGCACAAGGTCATAAAATTGAATCATACTCACCACTGTTGTAATGATCTGCGTGACTAACTCACAAGTCATTATTAGACAATAAGGCGTTCGAGGCTAACATCCATACCAATTTATTTTTTATCTAGCACTACAATGCCGAACAGCATCAGTCATAATCAAATAAAAGTTAAGATTTTCAAGGAAGGAATCATGATTTTATCAGACTGCTTATATTTATGATAATAATTCGTTTGAAAATTTCTAAATCCATATGTATTTATATTTCTCTTCATACCTTTTCTATTTCTCTGTCTTCCGGCATCTTTCTATTTCTATGTCTATCTATCTGTAAGTCTCTATCTATCTCTCTCTCTCTCTCTCTATATATATATATATATATATATATATATATATATAAAGAAATATAGTCTTAAAGTGTGCTATATTTATGGGATAAAGTGCTCAATATCAAAGATAGAGCGTGTGTAAATATAAAAGTGAACATAGAAGTCACACTTAGAGGCGACAGTCTGTTTCCTGCTAGATGCAATCGTCACGAGTGCTGTTATTTTTCTCGGATATTTATATATACGGGTCAGTGGTGCATTGTGGATAGTCTATTTTGGCGGTTCTTTGACTGGAAATCGTTTATTTGTTTATTTATTTATTTGGGTCAAATTATTTTGCTTGTTTTTATTTATTTTTATTTTTACTTTTTGTCTTATATATTTATTTATTTTTATTTTGATCGGTGTTTTTATTAACGTAGTAAAAATATGTTTATATAGCTTATTGTGGGTAGTATATTTTGGCGGTTATTTTACCGGAAGTCGTTTATTTATTTATTTATTTGGGTCAAATTATTTTGCTTGTTTTTATTTATTTTTATTTTTATTTTTATCTTATATATTTTTTATTTATTTTGATCGGTGTTTTTATTAACGTAATAAAAATTTTTTTATATAGCTTATTTAATAGTTTTGTTTTTGTTTGGGAAGATAAACCTATTTGTTCAATTTTGGGGTTGATTGTTGTGGTTTGTTCTAACTATTATTTTGGCGGGAACAGTTTTTAATTTATTTATTTGGATTGATTATCTTTATTTGTTTTTTTTCTAAACGGCTAGTTTATCTGTATCGGTTCTTAGTTTATTTATATATTTGGATGTATTTAGATCAATTTATTTTACTTGTTGTTATTTATTTGTTACACTGTATATTTTCTCTTTTTGGTTTTCGATATTTAAGTAACGCAGTATATTATTTTTTATTTTTTATTCAGTTTTTTTATCGTTATATAACAGTTATAGCTATTTTTCGTTCGATTTTTTGTTTTGATTTTTATAGTGTAATATTTTGGTCATAATAGTTTGCTAATTTGTTTATTATTTACTTTATTTGTTGATTTTGTTTCTTATTTTTTTATTCTATTTCGTCTATTCTAACAGGTGTGATTTCGTAATTTGTTTGGATTAATTTATTTTGCTTATTGTATTGTCATTTTGTTTGTTTATGTATTTATTTATTTTTTCCTTTTTCGATTTTTAAGTTACGTAGTAAAAATTTTTTTTCATGTCTGCATTTTGAGATTAGCGCGGATCTTTTATTTAATAATTTATTTTGGTCTGGGAAGGTAATGATAGCTATTTTTTCCTCCAAGCAAAGTTTGCAAGTTTTTGATAGGTTGTTGTAGGCTGATGATTTTTCCTTATTTTCCGAGATATTTTTGGTGTGGTGTGCGTTTTATTTTTTATTTCCCAAATATACTTAGAAAGCATTGTGCTGTTCGCATATTTACTATTTGTGAAAGATGTTTTGTGTACATAATTTCTTTGTTTCCAGGGTCCTTCAGTTACTCCTATGTATACTTTTTCTTCATTATCTGGTGATTTTATCGTGGCTTGGTAGATTACGTTGTTTTGTAAACAATTACTGTTTAAGGGACATTCGTTTTTTATTCTGCAGTTGCACGTGGGTTTAATTTGTTCGTGTGGTTTGTTGATAAGTTTTCTGTTGTGATTTTTTACTATTTGTGCCATATTCTCGGTGCAACTGTAGCTGATTTTTACTGTGTTTTTGTTGAATATTTTGTGTAGGGTGCTTGATTCCGGGAAGTGTTTGTGTAAAAGTTTGAAGAATATTTTTCCTACGTTTGTTTTTACGTTTTTGCTGTACGGTGGGTTGAACCATATGATATTTCTTTTCCTGTTGGCCTTTTTTGTGTTCCGTGATAAGTATGTGAGTGTTATTGGGAATCCGTTATCTTTTAGGGCTGTTTCGTAGTCTTTCTTAGCTTTGTTAAATATAGATTCATTGAAGGAATTGTTGGAAAGCCTGCGATTAATCGATTTTGGTATCTGTTTGATTATAGAAGGTGGGTGGTTGGAAGATATGTGTATATATTATTGGGTTTTCTGTATGGTTTGTATGTATGTACCTTGTCTTGGTTTGAAAGTAACATCTAGAAAATCTACTTCGTTTAGGTTAGTTTTTATATCTATGTCGAATCCGTTATTTTTGAAAATCTTTATTATTGTTTTTCTAGTTTTGTCTGCGTTTTGTTTGTTGCAGTTTCTTAAGATTATGAGACCGTCGTCCCTGTAGAGTCCTGTGTCATTTCTATCTATTATTTTGCTTAGTTCGTGTAGTGAGTAAATACCTACGATCTCACATATCATTATACCGTCAAAGCTTCCCATTGTAGTGTCAAATATCCCATCTTTCTTTATCCATACTTCTTCATCGTGAAATAGTAATGATTTACGGGAGTGCTTAATGATGTCGATTTCGTTTGGTTTTATTATTATTTGTTCCTGAGCTAAGTTGATGGCCTTATCTAACATGCGTACTGTTATGGATGGGTAAAATTCTTTTATGTCTAATTGTAGGAAGTGGCAATTTTCTTTGTTATTTATGCTGTGGAACCAGTCAATAGTTGCTTTTGTGTTTTTCCACTGGTTTACACCTAACTTCTTCCTAAGTTCAGAATTAATTCTTTCTAGTATCGTTTTACTTATTTTACCTAGTTCGGTTTGGCTGGGTTTATGAGTCTGCATGCAGGGTTGGTTTTGAAATTTTCTTTGTGGTCTTTTAGTGTGATAAAGGCTTGTGCCTTGCTGATGCAACTTATTCGGTCATGTAGATCTAATTTTTGGGCGATTGCTTTAGCTTCTTTATTGATATCGTGTTCTATTGTTTTAGGTGCCTTTTTGTGTGTTTTGGTTATGTTGTTCTTGAGTAATTTATTATGTGTAGGAGGGCTTACTTTGTATAAATTTCTTGTTTTGTCAGCTGCGATAAATACATTTGCTGAATTGTTTATTTTAGTTATATCTTCTTTTAGTTTTTATTTTTAAATGCATCTTGTTTTTTATGGAATTTTATGTTTCTAACTAGGTCAGTTAAGTCTTTCTCGAAGTCATCTAATACTTTTGTTGCGGGGGGGCATTTTTTTGTTTTGAAGCCGTATTTTTTCTTGAGTGTATTTTATTGTGAAGGTTTTATTGTAAATAATAAACAAATTAGCAAACTATTATGACCAAAATATTAGACTATAAAAATCAAAACAAAAAATCGGATGAAAAATAGCTATAACTGTTATATAACTATAAAAAAATGAATAAAAAATAATATACTGAGTTACTTAAAAATTGAAAACCAAAAAAAGAAAATATACAGTGTAACAAATAAATAACAACAAGTAAAATAAATTGATCTAAATACATCCAAATATATAAATAAACTAACAACCGATACCGATAAACTAGCCGTTTAGAAAAAACAAATAAAGATAATCAATCCAAACAAATAAATTAAAAACTGTTCCCGCCAAATTAATAGTGAGAACAAACCACAACAATCAACCCCCAAATTGAACAAATAGCTTTATCGTCCCAAACAAAAACAAAACTATTAAATAAGCTATATAAACAATTTTTATTACGTTAATAAAAACACCGATCAAAGTAAAAATAAAAAAATAAATAAATATATAAGATAAAAAATAAAAATAAAAATAAATAAAAACAAGCAAAATAATTTGAGCCAAATAAATAAATAAACACATAAACGACTGCCAATAAAATAAACGCCAAAATAGATTACCCATAATGCACCACTGACCCGTATATATAAACAGGCCGAGAAAAATAACAGCACTCGTGGCCTGACGATAGCTTATAGCATGAAACAGACTGTTGCCTCTAAATATATATATATATATATATATATATATATATATATATATATATATATATATATATGTATATGGATATTAGTTGGTGACTCTGGGTTTCACGCTTTTGCGATCATCAGACAAAATATATTAGCTCTATCAATATTGAGCACCTTCCACTAAGTACTGCGCATATATATATATATATATATATATATATATATATATATATATATATATATATATATATATATATATATACGTATGAACAGGCCGAGACAGACAGATAGATAGATAGATAGATAGATAGATAGATAGATAGTAAACGTATGTCTATCTCTGTTATATATATATATATATATATATATATATATATATATATATATATATATATATATATATATGTAAACGTATATGGAAGAGTATTTTTAGAGTGCCATAAGAATTTCTTTTTCTAAATCGAGAATAGAAAATCCTATTAAAGTACAAGCAGCACAATAAACACGAAATGGTTTCTCGACATCTTTCAATATTATTTTTAAGCATATATATCCAGCAATAGACATCAAATAATACCCCCAACCGAAAATTTATGGGTTTTATCAATAAAGCAAAGCGTCAGGACTGTCGGAAGGCCGTCGACTTGTAAGAAGAGATTGTTGCCTTTTGCTTTAGATTCTCATTTAGATGCAATGAAAACCTACAGCGGGGTCGGGGAGAAGAACATACGTCCCGATGATCAAAAATCGTTAGAAAGGGAAAAGGGGGGGGGTTGTGGCGAGTGCGAGGCGAGAGAGGGCAATCTTGTTGAAGAGGTGCGATAAGATGATAAAAAGGCGGGAAAAATCATTTTGATTCCACTTTTTTTATTCTTTTTCCGTTTCTCTTTTTTATTCTTTTTCTCTTTTTTTTATTCCTTGCTTGGAGCGTGACTTCTGTGGCTCATTCCCAATTTTTTCTCAATGACTTCCATCTTTCCTTTGGTTCCAAATATCTTAAACGTCTCATTTTCACTTTTTCTTCTCTATCACTTTATTTCGAATTTTCTCCACGGTTTATGGTAGGCCTAAATATAAATACACACACACACACACACACACACACACATATACACACACACACACACACATATATATATATATATATATATATATATATATATATATATATATATATATATATATATATATATATGAAACTAGGTACCTCCAACAATTCGGTATACCTAAGGTTTAAATGTATTTTTCATAAAGGAAAAATCCTTTTAGAAGCTTTCCAACCCCTTCAATTGAAAGCTAAAGGATTAAATTTTCTAATGACAGAAAAAAAATACTGTGGAGTATTTCAAATAGAAATTTGAATGATTTTTAGTCGATGCTTCCGAAAAAAAACAATCGAAACGCCCATTTTTAACTTTTTTTAGTGAAATGTAAACGAACTTATATTTCAGTTTTAAAATTCCCGCTAAAATAAGATATACAATTCTTGAAAGGTTACTTTCGTAAAATTAGCAAATTTAAAGTTTCTAGACAAAAATTTCTTGACCTCGGGGTCTTGTTATTTTCACGTCTCCATCGATAATTTGATGACTGAATGTGTTGACAAGTTTAGAGTACGGTGCATCAAAAGTGACATAACGGTTTTTTTTGTTTCTTATAATAATTTAAAATACTATAAAAATTTCTTACAATAATTGAGTTACTTCTATCTCTTTCATTATTTAATAGCTAAGATAATGATAACTAATTTATTAATTATTTAAGTTATTATATTTTTAATTTAATAACTGTGATAATAACTAATAAAATTATTATTATATTAATAATTAAAATATCTTACTGAGTTATTAATTGTTGAAATTGATAAATGAGATAATTTTATTATCTCAATTTAATTTTAATTTAATAACTGAGAGTGAGATAAGACCTTTATATGTCAAGAGGCTTTGCCCAAGGAGGAGACAAGCTTTGAAACATGTGACCTTTTAACCATAATGTCACTTATGAGATATCATACAAACAAAAAAATATAACATTTTGACGCACAAGAAAAAATCTTTTTAATTATTGTAAAAAGTTTTGGTAGCATTATTTGTATTAAGCTTTTAATTTTCGCTTAGTAAATATAGTCTTCACTTAATCACTTAATAATCGACCCAATGCGCTGCATGAAAGAATTTTAAAACATTTTTTAAAATTAAAGAAAAAAATGAAAAATGAAAAGAATTAAAAGAAAAATGCATACAATTCTTGTAAAAATTCTTTGTTCATCGAAAAAAGATTTTTGCTTCAGATAATAATGTCCTTAATGTATATTATTTATAAAAGCAAATGAAAGCCTATCTAATTTGATAATTAGATAGTTTATTGCAGTTTTTATTTTACGATTTTGATCAGATTTTTTTAAAAGTTGGCATTAGTTGTGAAAAAAATTGATTATTTAACTTCTCCAAGGAGTCCTGCTTATAAAAAAAGAAAAAAAGAAGTTTGCGAAGTCTTTGAAATTCTATAAAATTTCATGAAATTAATTTTTTGGGGGTGGGCGGGGTAACAGATGTAAAAAAAAATACTTTTACTAAGATTTTCTAAAAATAAAAATTTCAAAAATAAATTCATTCATTTTTTAATAAGTCCTGAAAGTTTCATTTAAATTAGATAATTATTTGATTTTTGCAATAATTTCAAAATTAATGAGTTTTCCCCCCGAAACCGCTACACTAAAAATGGCGATGACCACAAGTCGTACGGTTTTAACAAATAAAAAACGAGATTTTGGACCCAAATTTGAAACGTGTTAGAAAGAAGGAAAAAAAAATTTTTAAATATTTAAAAAATACTTTGTTCTTTCCTCTTAATAATAACATAAATATTTTAATGATGAAACTTTGTTTTTATTAAGTTTTGGATCTGTTATCATTATGCTATACTGATTTTTTAGCGAATTGTTGCAGGTACCTATATAAAACGTATATGAAAGTGTATATATATATATATATATATATATATATATATATATATATATATATATATATATATATATATATATATATATATATATATATAGGTAAGATGAGAATGAATAGAGTACAATTCCAACGTTCGTAACATTTGATTTAAAATAGGGCTCAATACAAATTAGAGCAATATTATTTATTTTAGGATATTGCAAAACATTTCAAGATCGCAGCACAATTGCAGTCATGTTTCGATGCATATCAATGCATTTCATCAGACGATTGTAAATTACTGGTGAGTTAACGATTTATTCAGATTTAAAAGCAAAATGCAACAATCTTAACTTCTTTAAGTCTAGGGTTAATCGTTATCTCTCCTACATATCCTCTTGAACTACACTTCTAACCTCCTCCTCCTCCTCCTCCTCTTACGTTCATATAACCTCAATCAGCAACCCCTCCCACTCCGTTTAAATCATAAGCCTTATATTGAATGAACAATTAGCAAAAACTATATGCCATCATTTTTGACGGATTAGGTAAACTAGTGTAATAGAATCGGATAGTATTTTGTACATCAAACAGGATGGCGAATGTTTTTGTTGGAATCTAAAAAATGAATATCGCGATTTGCCTCTCGCTTACCCGGCGTGGGTAGCCGATTCCATGCAACTTCCTGCAATTAGTTTTTCAATGTTTGGCCCATAAAAACATAATCTCAACAGTAAGTTAATAACGTCAAAGGTGTTACAGTAATTGGTCCGGAATGTGTGTACATATTACCTTTGTCGCTCGACAGAAGTTAAATGGCTGAAAGATATTTCATCACATGAAGAATTATTGAAGCTTGTCATTGTACGTTAAAAGGGTAATTCAGATTTTGGATGTGAAATAAATACAAAACAATGTCAAAAAATGATAAAGAATTGAAGGTTAATTTCCTCTCTTCTTTCTTTGCTAAGAGCGACAGTTTGGGCTGTTTCCTTCGTGTTGATATTCAGTAGTCACTCCTTTTTTTACCAATTCTTCTAATATATCAATTGGCAAATGCCTGCTTGGAACATTAACAGAAAGAAATTAGCAGCAATCTTAGCAAAGTCAGTCAGACAATAATAAACACACGCACACATGCATATATATATATATATATATATATATATATATATATATATATATATATATATATATATATATTATTATTATTATTATTATTATTATTTTATTATAAGAATTTATAATAAAAAATGTTGAAATCGCTACACAAAAACTTTCATGTTTCAATACCATGATTGTACTTCTTCAGTTGATGGTAAGTAATTGGTGATTAAATGATTTTTAAGAAAATCAAGTTTCAAGTTTAATCAAGTTTCAAGTGCATTCGACTTGTTAAACAAATGTTAGTTTAATTTATTTCGTTTCGAATTCAAGGAGAGATTTTATTTTCTCTCTATCCATTATCTTCTATTTTAATAAATATATCTGTTTTCATAGCATTAATTATATTCACTATTTATTAACACTTTAGAAACACGCAAAAAGTACTTAACTGAAGGAATTATAAAAAATAAAAAAGCTTTCATCTTGAAGATCCGTCACCATCCCTGAGACGATCAAGCCATCTTGAGGTGTTTATATATTTATAGGCTTTGCTTACTAGCTGTATATGGCTCTGGTATTTATCGTCGATATTCGAGACTAGAAAAGTAGTTCTCATATTAAAACATTGGCGCAATTCAATTTTGTTGTTCCCCATGGTAGTCAGTACATTTGTGTACTTGTAAAATTGTCAGTAGTACAAGGTAGATCCTTTCGAGGTATCAGTCAAATCAATCCAGGTCTGATCATCTCCACATTCTCTCTCTCCCTCTCTCTCTCTTTCCCTCTCTCTCTCTCCCTATCTCTCTCCCCTCTCTGTCTTTCTCTCCTTTTCACTCTCAATTATACTGTGTTATCTCTCCTCCTCTGAAGAACTATTTTTAGTTACTGCCACCGCATTAAGTTTGAATATTTATATAAGAAAAGGGACAAAAGAACAATCCTGAAGTGCATCAATGCAGATATCCATCTCATTGCGAGGTACTTACTCTGCTGCGTCAGTGAAACCATTAAAACATTAAGCGACAGAAAGAACAAAATTAAAATGAGGAATATCAATATCATTTGATTCGTTTTCAATTATCTTTAAAAAATATATATTCGAATTATGATTTTATTTCTTGGAATTTCTTTTTTGAAAAATTGAAATTGGAAGTCTTAATAAAGAACATCTTTGACAAATTATTTTTAAAAGAGAAATGCCATAAAATCTTCAATTCAAATGTTTTTCTCTACTGCGTTGCTCTACTGAACTAAGCTTTACCTTTTTGCCCCAAATTTCTGTTTTTAACAAGATTTCGCATGAATTAGATGACACTACTTCAGTCGCTCTTTGGTAAGTGTTTGTGAAGTCATTTGCAGATCAAATTTTTTATCCTTGTGCCAAAATAAACTAAATAAGTACAAATTTAGCTCTACTTTTTATTGTAACTAATTAAAAGTACATAAGTAATCATAATAAGTAATCGCTTTAAAATAATATAATTCAAAACTCAACGTAGAAATAGTTTGAAATCGCTTCTTTTGGTGGTAAAGCTTGAGCGGTAGCTACTTGAGGTTTAAATTATTTGCCCAAAGAGCAACTTGTCTATATTTTCTCCGATTGAACAAAGAGTAAAAAGTGAACTTAGGCGTTTCTAAGATTATTATTATCATTATCATTATTATTATTATTATTATTTCCTTTGATTTCTGATGTGTACTCATTTCTTTCGGGGTCCCGCCCAGGGACCTAAGTCTAGAAATGGCATCATTTCGTTTTCCACTGAAAAAAAAAAAATACATAGACTTTGATGGATTTTCAAGGGCAGTGAAGAATAATGTCATGACTTGTTGATACTCTTCGCGAAACCATTTCGTTCGTTTTCTTTTTATTATTTAAGTTGGCATTCAGATACTTGGTCCAAGGTTGAAAATAGTCCGGGTTTGGTAACCTAGTGTCTCTTCGTTTTTGGAAGAGTTTGTTCCAGTGGCAGATTTTTCGGTCCCAGACTGGTTCCTCTCTGGGGAACACGGTCCTTGTTGACCCGGTTGACGACCAATCCGGTATGAAGTTTTATTTTATTATTATTATTATTTCCTTTGATTTCTGGCGTGTACACATTTCTTTCCGGGTCCCGCCCAAAGACCTAAGGTTAGAAATGGCATCATGACACTTTCTACTGACAATTTTTTTTAAAAATTACATAGATAAAGCCCTTCGTAAAGTGTGGGCTGTACTTGTCAGAACAATTTTGAGGCATGGACTTCCAGGGATCTCTTCAATTAGTCTACTGGAATCATTCCAAACAATCCTAGAGCTCCAACTACAACAGGGATTGTTGATGTTCCCATTTGCCACATTTTTGAGATTTCTATTTCAAGGTCCTTGTATTTTGACAGCTTTTTGAATATTTTCAAAGATACATTGCAGTCTGCAGGGACTGCCATATCATTAAGGAGGCACTTTTTTTGTTTGTGGTCTCTAATAATAATGTCTGGGCGGTTAGCTTTGATTGTTCTGTCAGTGTGCATTGTGTAGTACCATAGAATTGTAACAGGTTCTATCTCCGTAACCGAGTTTGGGTGGTGTTCATACCAGTTTCTTTCAGTTTCCTTCCCGTAGAAGTTGCATATTTTCCAGTGCAGATATTGGCCCACTCTGTCATGCCGGGTTTTATACTCAGTGGGTGCCAATATCGTGCAACCTGATACAAGATGATCAATTGTTTCTGGATATTTATCACAGAATCTGCATTTTGGGCTAACACAATATTTTAGTATATGTGCTTGATAATTCCTAGTTAACAAGCATTGGTCCTGTGCATCAAGGATAATACCTTCAGTTTCAGCATTCAACCCTGCACTACGTAGCCACTGATGGGTACGGGTTTTGTCTACGTCAGCTTGTTTGGTACGGGCAGAGTATTGGCCATGAAGCGGTTTATCTTGCCATTGTTTCTGTATCTGGTCGGTTGCATTTGTCTTTGCTTTCTTTTTTAAGTATTTTGCAGTTTCAGCCGGTGTACTGTGCTTTACTTGTATTTCTGCGCCCATTTGGAACTCCATTTTGAATTTTTGGCTTCCTTTATTACGGAGTAAAGACGCTTACTACTTTCATGTTCGTTGACATATACCATCATCCAGTTTTCGGTAGTTTCCAAGTATCTTTGGAGGCCAATTGTTGTAGTTTTGTAGGACAGTTCTAGTTGAACTAATCCTCCGCCTCCTTCGGATCTGGGCACATACACAGCTTTGGGATGATGCATGCGGTAGCAAGTGAGAAGCTTTCTCGTTTTGGCGTCTATTCCCTTAATTTCAGCTATGCTCCAGTTAAGGACATTAAAGCTGTATTGCACCACAGGGACAGCCAAGGTGTTTATGGCTGATATTCTGTTTTTTGAGTTTAGCTAGGTATTTAGTACCAGACGTACACGCCTGTAGTACTCCTTTCTTACCTTCTCCTTCATTTGGGTGTTGTATGCCATCTCCTTCGCTAATTCCTAGGTACTTATAGGCTTCATCATGCTCCAGTTCCCTAATCTTTGTGACAAAATCTAAATCTATTCAGGGTGATTCTGTAATTCTACCTTTCTTGAATGTTACTTTTGCACATTAATCTAATCCGAAGTTCATACCTATGTCGTCACTGAAGTATTTTATGGAGGCTCTTCAACTCATTGTCGTCTTTGGCAAAGAGTTTGAAATCATCCATGTAGAGTCGGTGATTGAATATATTCTTATTTATTTTGTAACCATAGCTACTGTTGTTCAGTTCATGCGTAAGGGGGATTAAGGACAAACAAAACAGAAGAGGTGACAAATTATTATTATTATTATCATTATTATTATTATTATCATTATTATTATTATTATTATTATTATTATTATTATTATTATTATATGCCTATCTCTTCAGGATGTGGGCGATCATCACTCGCCACAATTGTCTATCTTTTGTAGCTTTAAGCAGTTCTTGTCCCTTTTCTGTACCTTGTAACCCATGTTTTGTCATCCATTGACACAAATACGTTAAGTAAGTTACTCGCTGTTTCAGCCTGGCTTTCAGTATGTCCTGTGTGTGTCAAATTCTCCAAGCCTTCTTTCCTCATTAAATGTCCCTAAAACGTCAACTGTCTCTTTCTGATTCTTAATACATTTGTACCATTTGTTTCCATAGTATTCTCAGCACCCTTCTGTAGAATTATCTCTGTGGTCTCACGTCTCTTCTTCCTTTCTGAAAAAATTGCCTAGTATTCAAAGAAATGTAGGAGGACTGATATAAAATAAAAGTTAAAAACTATTTTCTTAGTTTCTAACGGAATTTTCTTGTTTCTTAATACGTTGCTTAGTATTTGAAAGGCTTCTTTTGCTATTCTCTTTTGGCTTTCGGATTTCTATATCATATTTTCCGTTTTCTGTTCAAACACCTGCCAGATAGTTAAATTTCTGGGTTTTCTTTGATCTTTCGAAATCGTAGTTAGCATCTTTTGCGCTGTCTTTGCATCTGGAGTGATTTTTTTTTATTTAATTTTTATCGTCACTTTGGGGAATTTGGGGATTTTTTTTACTTCATCGTCCCCAGTATATCTCTAGAAAATGCTTTTTTAAGTTTAAAATAGATTTTGAATTTTTTGTGAATAAGTACTCACAAACTGTATTGATTAATTTTAGCTTTTTTTGGGGGGGGTCAAGCTAAAAATGAGACAGATCGATGTAGGAAGATTGTGCTGCGCCAGTACCCTAAGTAGAGGGAACTGGGAGGTCTGCCTTGAAATTCTGCATTCTAAATCCTGGTTGTTAACTGATCTCATTCATGCAACTGGGCGGGTTGGGGGATAATCTCCTCGCGAACAGACAGATCCCTTTGATATTTACTAACGTAAGTTCATTTGGTTCCATTACGTGTGGAAGGAAATTGGAGTTAGAAGATTGTGTTGCGTCAGTGAGATGCCTGCCTTGAAAAGTAAATTTCAAAATTGTGTCTTTTACCCGGGATCGAATATCAAGTTCTCACATCAACAGAGACTCACAATTATGTAATTTTAGTCTAAGTTTGTAAGCTTAGGATTCCTACTTCACTTAGTATTGCCTCGTTGTATTGGTTAAATAAATACAATGTGAGAAGACACATTCTTGTTTTGCACTTCTTTTTAGGGTTTAGAACTGCATACTTGTTTTGTTTTTTGTTTTTTATTATTGATTCTTATGTCGTCTATTCAGTTCCCTGTTTATCCTCCTGGGCTTTTCTATGTTCGCAAGCGTATTGGATGTTCTTGAAACCAGATGCTATTGATCATTTGGTAGTTTGCTGTGTAGCATTGGGGCCATTTTTCTCCACGCTCATTACGGGATCCCAGTCCATATTTGTCAGCTGTTTCACAGCTTCTCTACTTTAGTATTTGTGTCCCCCGTGATAATGATAACGTCCTTTTGAATTGAGTCTTGACATTATCCACTACGCTACAAAACTTATCTTCTGTAGACTGTTCCGTTAGCGCGTATACTAATATAATGGGTATATTAAACAGCTTCCCTTTCAGCTTAAATAGAAAAATTCTGTCAAAATATTTACAGTATCCCAGAACATATTTCTTCATGTCTGGGTCCTACTTTTCTTTCATTTTTCTCTCTGCTGCCTAATATTTGATCCTGTGACCGTTGCTTATGAAGTCCCCATTATTTGACCTTCTAGATTCGCATAAAGCCAGAAAGTTACTGTTTTATTTGCTTATAGTCTGCTTGATATTCTCTAGTTATTAATGCACTGTCCTTAAATTCCAAGTCCTTTTTTTGTCTCTCTCGAATAATGTGCTGGTTGAAGGTCAACGGAAACCTGTTGCGCATGTCATTCTCTCTAATATTCTATCTATTTTTTTGCTTTTTGTTTGTTTTTTGTTTTTTTAGTTTAGATGGCCGTTGACTCATTAGAGTTTGATCTGCCCTTTTAGACGGTCTTATTTTTCGTCCTACAATATTTCTACAAAGGATTATCTTGAAATTTTCAGTAGTTTCTAATAAAGTCTCAGTTTCTAACCCTGCCAGAATATTTTTGGATTGAGCCGAACAATGGATTCAGTTTTTTTCCTTCCTCACCATTGACTCTTTGATCGTTAAACAAGAATTTCGCTCTAAAATTCTATAAGATTAAAAAAATCATTTAGAACTTAAACATATTTGGAAGTAGTGAGTATAAACAACGACAGTTGGATCTGGAAAGCAGTTCGGCGACTTCATTTCCTGTCCCGATAAACGTTACACCACCACATAGCTTTGGATAGATAGATAGATAGATAGATAGATAGATAGATAGATAGATAGATAGATAGATAGATAGATAATGAAGTTTGAGATAGATAGATAGATAGATAGATAGATAGATAGATAGATAGATAGATAGATAGATTTGTGTAGACGGAATTATCCAGACAGATTAATCCTTGATGTTATTGTCTTTCTGATTCTTCTTGTGATAAAATGAAAATATCTTAATATTGGTTTCAATCATTTCATGATTAAATAGTTATCACTTGAAAATAACGGTCAGTCTAGTTTCCTTCTTCTTATATACCTCTGTTTCCCTTTCCTTTTATATCACTCTGTCTCTCTACTTATCTCTCTCTCTCTCTCTCTCTCTCTCTCTCTCTCTCTCTCTCTCTCTCTCTCTACGTTTTTTTTCTCTGTTATATACCTCCCTCCCTTTATATCTCTTTTCCTTCTTACATTTATTCCCATCATGTCCACATCATTGTCTCTCTTTATGTCATTGTTTTCTCTCCTTCTCTCTCTCTCTCTCTCTCTCTCTCTCTCTCTCTCTCTCTCTCTCTCTCTCTCTGCTCAGTTTGGCCTCTCATTTTCGTAGCATTATGGCCGTGCATTATTGTCACAGTAACTGGGGAAATCATTAGATGAGCAGAAAAGCAGAAAGCGGGAAAAGTGAATTACAAGAAACGACTGCGTAAAAATAGTCCGCTTTGCTTGACTATTTTCATTCCTTCCTTAATTGTTTTCGTCTGTCTGTGTGTGTGTATGTGTGTGTGAGTATGTGTGTGTGTGTGTGTGTTCGCCCGCGCGCGAATGTATTGATGTATGTAAGCGTGAGGATCAGTGTGTTTGTGTGTGTACTTAAGAAAATGCTGGGTAAAATGACACAACCGATCAAGATTTCGCGCACCAAAAGGATGGTTTGGCGCGGCTTTAGCGAGAGACGCGCAAGTCTATATCATCTGCACTTTTTTCTCTAGCTAGTTTTGTCTTTCTTTCTTTCTTTCTTTCTTTCTCTCTCTCTCCCCCCCTCTGAGTATATATATATATATATATATAGTTATAAAATTATATTTTCCTTTGATATACAGAGATATACCGCATATATATATATATATATATATATATATATATATATATATATGAAGAAATATAGTCTTAAGGTGTGCTATATTTATGGGATAAAGTGCACAATATCAGAGATAGAGCGTGTGTAAATATAAAAGTGAACATAAAATTCAACACTTAGAGGCGACAGGCCACGATTGCGTCTAGCATGAAACAGACTGTCGCCTCTAAGTGTTGACTTCTATGTTCAATTTTTATATATATATATATATATATATATATATATATATATATATATATATATATATATATATATATATATATGTGTGTGTGTGTGCGTGTGTGTGTGTGTGTGTAAATGTTTTAAAAATTAGGAGATCAGCCAATCATGCTACCTTCGTTTCAATCCTTCGGCATCTTCAGGCGATCCGGGCTAAGTAACTTCATAACGCTTTATTATTTAAAAATAAATAAATAAATGCACAACGCGAACTTTAATAGAAGAGGAGGGGAAAAGCACGTATATTGAAATTGTATCGGGGGGGGGGGAGTATATGAAATGTAGATTCTTTCATCCTGGTTCATACAAACTCAAAAGTAACTTTTTTTATGTGCATGCATCATGTCATTATTTCTCATTCAGAAGATTTTTCTGGTCCGAAAATGTTATTGTTAACTTTTCTTCCTGGCAAATATTGCAGATATCACTATGATTGTTGTAAGGTTTGGCTTTTTTGTTTTTTAATATTTCCCAGTTTATAATCGGATCTTTGTTATTTTTTCTTTTAATTCCTACACAGGGCTGGCTAGTTTGGTAGAATTCCCAAGTCTTTCTAGCTTGATTATGCCATCTCTTCTTGGAGCTTCCTTCAATACATCCTACGTATGTTTTGGTTTGGCCATTTCTATCTTTTACTTCTGCTTTATAAATTACTCCTTCAGTTTTGCAAACTTCATCTAGTGGACATTTACTTTTATTTCTACAGTTACGTGTTTCACTGTTAACGATATCTTGTTGCACGTTAGTTTTGAAATTCAATATAATATAAAGCCCCCCTCCGATATCAATTTCTCAAGTTCACAAATCAATTTCTTAGTGTTGGTACAAAAGTGAGTAAAAAAAACGGCGTAATTATTATTTTTAAGTTTTTATTTTCCCAAGTACTTTCAATCTCATCGAAGGTCATCTTCAGGGATGAATTGCTAAGACAAAGAATTAATGTATTTGACAGATAACAGTGGCTTTTGAGACTTGTATTGAGCGAACTTCTGACTATATGATCCTGTCACACTGAGCTAAGTCAGGAACCCCTTATCTGTACAATCTTCTTCTTCTTTGTGACGTGTCCCTTCTGGACGTAAGCAATCATGGCTCGGCACAATTTCCTGTTCATTGTGGCTCTTAGAAAGGTTTGTTAGCTATCCTTCTTAATTCCTGTCCTGCCAACCAGTTACACAAGCCCGTTAGCTAGACTATTCACTCCTTTCCTATGTCTCTCCTGCCTTCAATATGTCATGTGAGTGTGAAATTCACTAAGCCCACTTTCCTCATTATGTACCCTAGCATTTTCAATTGTCTCTTTCTGGTTCTATAAGTGTCCTTTTTCTTTCCAGTTTTCCAAAAACTTCCCGTTACTGACATGTTCAGTCCATTGGATTCTTAGCATCCTTCTGTAGAACTGCATTTCTATGTCCTCAAGTCTCTTCTTCATCTGTGAGGAGATTGTCTCGCATTCAATGCCACATAGGAGTACCGATATTATATAACAGTTAAGTTATCTTTTCTTTGTTTCTAACGAAATTTTCGTGTTTCTTAATACCTTACTTAGCTTTTAGAAGGCATCTTTCGCTATTTCAATGCCCTTTCGGATTTCAGTGTCATATTTTCTGTTGTCTGTTAAAATCCTTCCCAGATATTTAAATTTGCATCGTTGTTCTATTCTGGCATTTCCAATTTATTCTTCACATCTTGGTTTGTTCCTTCTCAAACAACCAGACATGTTTTGTCTCCTTACAATTCATGTTAGTTCTTTCTCACTTTCCTTTACTATATTCTGTGTTTTCCTTTCTGTCTCTGTTCTCAATATCTGTATAGCTTGCGTTGTTAATATTGTTGCCGTATGCAAGTGGTTTGCTCCCAATATAAGTTCTGGGTTATTTTAATAGATTTCCAAGTTTACCTGTCAGTTCGAATAGTTCTTTGTGTCGTACATTATGAAACGCTTCTGCATAATCAATAAAACTGTCTTTAGGGTGACAGTCAGAATTCGGATGATAAACGTTGTGTCTCATTATGCTGATTTGATCATAGTATTCATAATCGTTTGTACCTAACATCTTACACAGCGCCATGAAAATCAATCTGTTTAGGTCTTCCGGTATTTCACCATTATTGTATATAACATTAATTATTTTGTAATTTTTTAAATAGCGAAATCATTTGTTGCAAGCATCTCGATTACAATTCCATCTGTTTCTGAAGCTTTGTTCGTGTTCAAATTTGGCCACGGAAGAGTTCTCCGAAGTATTCGTTCCATATTTGTAGTATATTTCTTTCTCTATTATCAAGGATTAAAAAATAACTACAAACTTCTATCTATAAAAGCTTTAATTTAGTTCCAAATAGTTTCTCTTTTGGCCCGAGGTTTCAAAGTGCCTGCAAGGCCAAATTACGATACTCGGCCATATCAAAACATGGCTGACTATTTCTCCATGTACCTAAGTTTTTTGTATCGTGTGTTTTTCTTGTTGTTATTTACTTTTCAACACAATTCATTTTTCAGGAGCTGATGCGTGGCTTTGGTAGGATAAGGTGCCATAACTAATTTTCTGTAAAAGTTAAAAATATGCCAGAAAGTGGAGAAAAGGGTAAAAAAAGAGGGAAACAGACTTTGTTGGGTTTTTTTTTTAAACTCAAGCAGACAAAATAGCGAGACTGGATGCCCGTTGGAATTCCTATTAGAATGAAATGATGATTAGGTAAAATGAAGAAAAGAAAAAAAGAAAAGAAACAAATGGATATGAAAAAAAGAATAGAAAGTGAAGGAAGGAAAAAAGAAAAGAACAAAAAAATAATGGAAGGATGAAAGATACATTAGGAAAAATGAAGGAGGGAAAGAAGAAAGGAAAGAACTGCATACGAAAAAAAGAAGAGAAGGTGAAGGAAGGAAAAAAGAAAAGAATAAAATAAATAATGGAAGAATGAAAGATGAATTAAGAAAAATTAAGAAGAAAAAGAAAGAGTTAAAGAAGAAAAGAAAGAAATGGTTATGAAAAAAGAAGAAAATAAATAATGGAATGATGAAAGAAGAATTAGGAGAAAATTAAGAAAAAAAAAGGAAGGACCGAATGAAGAAAAGAAAGAACGGGATATTAAAAGAAAAAATAAGATGAAGGAAGGAAAAAAGCAAAAAAAGAAAAATAATGGAAGAATGAAAGATGAATTAGGAAGAAAGGAAAAGCAAAAAGAAGGAGCGAAAGAAGAAAAGAAAGAACTGGATATGAAAAAAGTATAGAAGGTGAAGGAAGGAAAAAGAAAAGAAAAGAAATAATGGAGGAATGAAAGATGAATTAGGAAAAATGAAGAAGAAAAAAAGAAAGATCGGAAGAAGAAAAGAAAAAACATGATATAAAAAAAGAAAAGAATGTGAAGGAAGGAAAAAAGAAAAGAAGAAAATAGATAATGGAAGAATGAAAGATGAATTATGAAAAATGAAGAAAGAAAAAAGAAAGCGAGAAAGAAGAAAAGACAAAACTGGATATGAAAAAAAGAATAGAAGGTGAAGAAAGGAAAAATAAAAAGAAGAAAATAAATATTGGAAGAATGAAAGAGAAGGAGTGAAAGTAGAAAAAAAAAGACTGGATATGAAAAAAGAATAGAATATGAAAGAAGGAACATAGAAAAGAAGAAAGTAACTAATGGAAGAATGAAAGAATAATTAGGAAAAATGAAGAAAAAAAAGAAAGAGAGAAAGAAGAACAATAAGAACTGGACATGTAAAGAAGAATAGAAGATGAAGGAAAGAAAATAGAAAAGAAGAAAAAATATAATGGAAGAATGAAAGATGAATTAGGAAAAATAAAGAAAGGAAAAATGAATGAGAGAAGGAAGAAAACAAAGAACTGGAATAAAAAAAAGAATTGAAGGTGAAGAAAATAAATAATGGAAGAATAAATGTTGAATTAGGAAAAATGAAGAAAGAAAATCGAAGGAGTGAAAGAAGAAAACAAAGAACTGGAAATGAAAAGACGAATAGAAGATGAAGGAAGGAAAAAGAAAAGAAGAAAATTAATAATGGAAGAATGAAAGATGAATTAGGAAAAATGAAGAAAGAAATAAAATGACGCAAAGAAGAAAAGAAAGAACTGGATAAAAAGTCTAGAAGATGAAGGTAGGAAAAAAGAAAAGAAGAAAATAAATAATGGAAGAATGAAGGATGAATTAAGAAAAATGAAGAAAGAAAAAAGAAGGAGAGAATAAGAAAAGAAAGAACTGGGTATGAAAAAGAATAGAAGGTGAAGGAAGACAAAAGAAAAGAAGAAAATAAATAATGGAAGAATGAAAGATGAATTGGGAAAAATGAAGAAAGAAAAAAAGAAGGAATGAAAGAAGAAAAGAATGAACTGGATATGAATAAAAGAATAGAAGATGAACGAAGGAAATGAAAGGAAGAAAATAAATAGCGGAAGGATGAAAGGTGAATTAGGAAAAATGAAAAAAGACAAAATGAAAGTGTGAATGAAGAAAAGAAAGAACTGGTTATGAAAAGGAGAATAGAAGGTTAAAGAAGGAAAAAAGAAAAGAAAAGAAATAATGGAAGAATGTAAGTTTAAAATTGAAAGAACGAATGTAATCTGCAAGAAGGAAGGAAGGAAGATTGGAAGGAATGTATTGGAAAGGAAAAAGAAAGAAAGTAGAATAATGAATGTTTGATAAAAAAATGTTATATTTTTTAGTTTTATAAAACCAATTTATCTTTAAACTGTGGTTCAAATTCAGTAACATGGTGTGAGATACAGAAATATAAATGTAAATAAATCTCTTGTACACGCACATATATACGTGTGTGAGAGAGAGAGAGAGAGAAAGAGAGAGAGGGGGAGTCCTATGGACCAAAAACATTTTAATCAGAACAAAATTTGGTGGAAAGGTTTTATTTACATTTGCTATTTCTTTGTGTTTCTATTTCTCCATAACTGGCAGCCATACCCAGCGTTTCCTGGGCATAAAGGAATGTAATTCTATGTTTGACTAAAGTTCATTTAAAAATCGGGTGAAAACTTATTTTTATTCACGTCAGAATCAACCTAATTTAGAGCGTACTCTACAGAAAAATGGTGTTTTACAAAAATTCAATAAAAACTCATAGTGAAATACAATTTTTCTTTTTCCTTGGCAAGGCTTGGTATGGTTGCAAATGTTTAGATGTAACAGAGTTTACCTTCTTCAATTACTTTAAAATACTTTGATTAAAAAACATTTTTAATTAATGAAGTTACTGATATAACAGAAGTCGTCTGTATTTATTCAATCAAAGTTAGCCGAGATCATGAAGGAATAAATCAGGCAACATGAAGACCCACTTCTGACCACAATTATTTTGGAGTTTTTGAAATTCAATTTGTCAGTGTGCTATTAGGGATGTAAAAGAGGATACATTTATAAAGCAATTGTTAAGTTTGATGAAAATTGGTTGAAAGATCAATGAAAAATAAGAAAGAAATCAATAAAAACTGCCATTTTTCGCGATTTACGCGGGTTTTCACTATATGGGTGGACTTAATTATCAAGTTAAATGACTGTTAAACAATCAGCTTATTGTTGGCTACAAGTGAGTGAAGTTTGTATTAGATTGCTTAAAAATTAGGGATTTTTTTACTTTAAAAATTGTGTTGAAAATCTATTTTTCGTTTTTCGCAGTTTTTTGCGAAACTCAGTGGCGTAGAAATAAAAATGAGGTATCGTTGAACTCGTCATGATGTAAGTAAAAAAGTTGAATTTATCGATCTTTGATCAGCTTTAACGATTATTGATTTTTTTTAAATTATCGATTTTATGCTAAGAACCTATCTCTCACATTGTACAATGTATATGCCAAATTTGGTTAAAATCGGTTAGAAGGATCTCGAATGAAAAGGTATTACACAGAGACAGACAGACACACACACACACAGACATCCTCTGTTTTATATAGAGAGATATTTAAAATATATATGGTGGATGTATAATAGATGGGTCAGAACAGTTTCGTGGAGCTGCTACTGCGTGATGCTCACCACGATCTTCTTTAATCTAACCAGGCCCTAAAACTCACCCAAGAGAATTTCGAGCTGGAGATTTGCGAGGAAAACGGAATGAAGGCATTGGAAAACATGACAACTGGCCAAAAAGATGTGTTGAAATGGCTAAGATAAAAAGGTTATATTTAAAGACGAAAGAAGAGAACAAAAAAAAAAGGGGTTTTTTGAATTCTTTAAAGCGACCAGAAAATTAATCTTCTTGGTTTGTTGAAAAACAAGTCTAAGCGGAGAAGCAGAAAATAAATCGAGAGGTTGTGAAAAAAAAAAACGAAGAATCCAAGTACTTCCACATCGACAAATATTGCATTTGTGTGTGCGTAAAAGTACTGAAGCGTCCAGGTGAGATAAGATTCACTTTTATCAAACAGTGGCTCTGCCGAAGGAGAGATAAGTTTTGCAACACATTTTATCTTGAATTTTCAAGGAGATAATTCTTTGAGGCTTTCACCAAAATAAAAAGAAGAGGATAAAGAACATAAAAAAGAAGGTGAAGAGAAGAAAGTTTAATAATTAGAAATAAAGAAGGAAAAGATAAAAAACGATTAGCAAAAGTATAAGAAAGAAAAGATGGAGGAAAAGCAGCAGACGAGGAAAGTGAAGAAGAAGAAGGAGGAGGAGGAGGAGGAGGAGGAGGAAGTGGTGGATGAAGAGATGTGGAGGGGGAATAGGAGGAGGAGGAGGAGGAATAGAAGATGATGAAGAAGAGATGGAGGAGGAAGAGATGGAGGAGGAAGAGATGGAGAGGAAGGAATGGGAGAGGAAGAGTAGAGGAAGAAAACGTAAATGAAAAAATAGGAAAATGGAGATGATTGGAGATTCTCGTTCGGGAATCTTTAAAGAAAGAGGGAAAAGATGAAATAATGAAATCGAGAGAGAGTGAAATCGGAGAGGTGAGAGAGGAATGAGTAGAGAAGAGAGAAAATGAAAAGGAGAAGCAATTAATAATGAAGTCAAAATTAAATAGCAAAAGATTAAAAAAGAGAGAAAACAAAAAGAAGTATTGAAAAGGAGAGTGAATATTTACGAATCATAGAAGGATTGAACTCACTACACTATCAACGGTCTGCGAAAGTATCGCCGTACAATAAGTATCTGATATTGCCTAAACTTAACTGATTCCGTCTTAGGTCGACAGCAAGAAGCGACAGTGTGTTTCTTCACTGAAAATTGCGCTCAAGCAGGAAACACACTGTCGCCTCGAGAGACTTTGCATGTGTGTCTTGTGGAACGCATTCTGAAATGTGTTTCTCCCAGGTCTTCGTCAAAGTAGTTATTATCTGCATGAATATAGAACCTTTCACCGTTGACGCTGTAAGATCTTCCTGACAACCTTCTCACGACACCACTCTAACCGTGCATGTCATTTATGTCGTAAATGGGATTGCTGCTAGAGACACACTTGCTAATATTTCAGCTGCAACTGATTCACAACGGTCTTTGTTAACTCATTTGTTTAGATCTGTACTGTTAATATTATCAGGGTAGCCCTTGAAATACATCTACATTGGCAGACGTCTGAAATACATGACCATCAATAATCTAATCTACGGTTACAGGACTGTTCACTTGGCCCTTGTGGCCAAAATAGAAGCATTACCAATTCACCGAAATAACAATCCAGTCTTTGAAAAACCCACAAGCCACCAAGACTGAACCGCGGCTCTAAGTGAATAAAAGAAACACGTATTCATCTATGTAGCACGACTTTCCTTGCACTAGACTCTGTCACTACGCTGAATCATATCGCAGCATGCAACACAGGATAATGAGCATTACTCCATCACAAGATAGCGGAAGATTTTTAAAGCTTTATCAGAATATCTTCCACTCACTGGCACGTCACTCGGTATCGTCCTTCAAGCTGTTGCAATTTTATTTTCTCTCAATATGAGGGGTGGGGCTTTCAAAAAGAAGAAGAAAATTGAATGTCAGTTGCGGTAACAAGCCTGTCAATGCGAGCAGAGAAAATTTCGGAATGATAAAGAAGATAAGTAGTTGGGGGGGGGACGATTCAAAAGAAAAACAAGGAAAGATTGATAGACAGTCATTATCGAATGAAAGCAGGAGTACAGATGAAAAATTCAGAAAAGGAACGTAACACAGAAAATATTCAGAAATGAAAGATATTCATCTAAATGGGAACTTATTTTTTGTTTGTTATTTGAAATCTATCCAAGAACGACATTTTTAGATTTCAGTGGCGTCTTGGAAGGCATGTCTAATAATATCAAACAGCCCACATCATGATGAGAAATCTGTGGGGTGTGGAGAGAGGACCCCCGAAGGATTTATGTAATAGAGGGATTGATGTCTCAAGGTTACAGAGGATACTAGAGGAATTAGGATTTCACTTTCCCTAAGTACAATGTCCGAATATTGTTGGGATAAGGGAAACAAAAAAAAACACGTAAAGTGTTTGATGGATACATTGTCACTTAAATTGCACAAAAATGGAAATAACACTGACATCTTATTTTAACAGATATATTTACCAAAATTACAGAAAAATATCTTGAAATAGTAAACAGTAGATTTATTCAATAAAATCGCCATTAGCTCCAACCAAAGCCTCCAGACGACACTGGAATCTCCTGCAACTCTTCTGGACGGTCTCCTTGTTCAAGTTGGTGAATGCTACCATAATCCTTGACTTCTGTTCATCTTTGGTGTTACAAGTTTTGTTGGTTTCTCGCTCAACTATGCCCCACACATAATTAAGGGGGTTGCAGTCTGGAAAGTTAGGTGGGTAGATGTAAAGGAGGAATGTGATTGCAAAGATTGTCTGACAGCCATGACTGGGTTCTCCTGTTTGTGTGGCATGGCGCCAAGTCCTGTTGCCAGACACAAGATCTTCCAGCAGCCACCCTCTTGACCCAGGGCAGCACTACCTCCTCAAGGCACTTGATGTAGGCCTACGTGTTGAGTCTGAGACCCCCACCAACAAATTCGGTACTTCTTTTCTTATCAGAACGATCAGAGTTTTCCGAGCTGCCGTACTTTCGAAATCGCCATTAGACCCATCCAACTCTTTCCGAATCCTCTGCACTGTCCTCAGATTGACACCTAAACACTCTGTTAACCCTATCCCTAACGCTAACTCTGTGCTTCCGGTGAGAATAGCAATCAATACAGATGCCGTTTTCAAATTTCTGGTGGAGTGAATTAAGACATGGTGCTCTTTTTCTCACACACTTACCGTACTACACTGTGCAGTCGACAAAATTAAAAACAAACAACGCGCATGCGCGAAATTAAAAATATAAAATGGCAACAATTTATCCATCGCGCCCTGTATAAAGAGGAAAACTGTTTTTATCAGTTTCTTCGTTTTCCAGTGTTTATAAATGTAGTCTGTCGCTGTGACATAAAATATTATTTTTATTCAATAGTTTATTTGGACGAATATCCTCATACTTATTATTCTGATCATATGTTTTTTCCCAAGAGCTTTTTGTTATTTCAAATGTTACTGTTGGTGAAAGGTTTTTATATGTAAGTCTTTAAATATATTTGTAGTAATCTGAGGGGAATCAATTTATGACTTGATGACAATAGGAAATTAAAGCCTCACACCAAAAGGATAAAATGAAAAGATAAACGATGAAAAATAAAGAGCGAGGAAAGCGAAATAAAGGAAGAAAACATTTCAAGGAAGAGGTGGAGGAGAGGGAGAGGAGGAGGATATGCAATGGAAGGCGGGAGTGGAGATAGAGGAAGAAGATGACGGAGAGAGATGGAGGAGGAAGAGGATATGAAGTAGAGATTAAAGATGGAGGCGGAAGAAGACATGGAAGAGGTGAGAGAGATAGAGGTGTAGAAAAAAATAGAGGAGGAGGAAAATATGAAAAAGGGAGAAATAGAGGAAGAAGAAGAAGAGATAAAGGAGGGCAAAAAGATGGAAGAAATGAGAAGAGATGTTGGAGGAAGTAATGCAGGAGAAAGAAGAAATGGAAGATGAGGAAGACGTCGAGGATTGAGAAAAAGAAAAGATGGACGATGAATATATAGAGGAATATAAAACGCGTGTGTGTGTGTGTGTGTGTGTGTGTGTGTGTGTGTGTGTGTGTGCCGCATTGGCTAATGTCATTCTGATTTTGATGATCTCGTGATACTTTATATATATTTAACACAGCTGGGCGGAAGCCTTCCACGACGGAAGTCAAAAATCAGGGCAGAGGCTCCCACCGATTAAAATCATCACCCACATGTCCGTGAACAAGGTGAGCCTTCAATTTAGAGGACATCGATGGATGGGCAGCGCCCGTCTATTTGCCGAAGACTGGCTACGCATGAATGGATACTTCTCTGCGCAGCGACCTTACGACCACACTCGGACTGATGATGATGATGATGATGATGATGATGATGATGATGATGATGATGATGATGATGATTTTGTCGCTGGCGAACACCACCGTCCCAGCAAATATTAACTATAGGATCCAAAATAGTATGCAACAACAATGCTGATAAACAATGTCTTATTAATGTCAACAAACTTTTCATAACACGATTAAATAAAAACTAGAAATACCATTTCAATGTGGTTTTCTTAGAATTTTTTGATGAATCTTAATTCTTAATTTAATGACTGGATAAGTTTTTTGAAAGTTTCACGACGATAAAATAACCATGGAATTTCCACTATTGTTTCATTAAATATTATTGTTTAAAAACTTTAATAAAATATTGCAATAACAGTCATAAATAATGAATGCAAATTAATCATTCGAAGTAATACAAATGAAAACATTAAAAATTAAGAAGTTTTTCACAGAAGCAGTCATTAAACACATAAGAGTATTATTGCCTCCTCTATGTTCGAGTTCTATCTTTCTTTTATTCAATTTATCTTTTTCCCACTGAAAACAAACAGCGTCTCTCACAAATCTTTTCCGTCTTTCCTTGCGCGATCAAGACGGAATAGTCCAATATTTATGAGCCATTGGCAGGGCATAACGGTCTTGCTAACTAACTGACGAAGCAACAAAAGCAGAATTATAATATGCCATGTTGGCAAATCATTCCGACCCACTAATATGTTTTTATCTTTGGTGTTTTTAATAATATGTTTATCTTTGGTGTTTTAATAACGTTTTCGCCAGCGTCTCCTCATGCAATAGTAAAGAACATATTTACCGAAATGTTGTAATAAGATGAACAAAAATTAGTTTAATTATCTGAATAATTCTAACAACAATGACAGCACTTCACTTCATAATATTCAGAAATCCAGAGAATGCATTGGTCGAAAGTTAGGAATCGAAAGAGCAAAGATTAACAGTTTAATTCTGAATAATTTGTAGAATAATGTCTGCATCTTGAAAATTCAAGCAACCCTAAAGAAAACTAATTGAATCCTAAAAGATTCCAATCTCTCCTGTTATCAAGTTAGTACAACTGAACGTAACATCTATTTTTGTGATTATGTTACACCGTGTTATGAAAAGGAAAAAGGGGAAAAAATTATATATATATATATATATATATATATAGAGAGAGAGAGAGAGAGAGAGAGGGAGAGAGGGAGAGAGAGAGACGGCATATCATCATTCAGGCATGTTTGGGGGAATAATCTGGACATATTATGTCTATTTAATTTTATTTCAATCCTCTCGGATTTCCTGATCGACTTCTTAATGTCGTAAATTCATTAAGGAAGGCGCCGTAGTTTGTTTTATTTTTTTTTTATTTTCAATTTCCTAGCTATTTTCAATCCCATCCGAGGTCATCTCCAGGGGCTAATTGCTAAAACAAAAAATTAATGTAACTGATAATGAAAATTAAAATTAATTATAACAAAACGTGTTCATGAGTGTTTAAAATAATTAAAACAGAGCGCGTTTCCTGTGCATTTACAAAACAAATCACAACTATCAATTACATTAATCAAGGAATTCGAGAGAATTACAATAAAATAAATAAACATAATATGTCCAACCAAACATGCTTGAATATATATATAAATATAAATATATATATATATATATATATATATATATATATATATATATATATATATATATATATATATATATATATATATATATATATATTCACGCGTATATTTAAGAAATATTTTAAAAAAATAAGATGCCAGCACATGAAAGGTCTTACGTGGTTTTTATTTAATTTAATTTTGTTTCGATTCATTTCCCGTATAATCTCTCTCTATATATATATACATATATATATACATATATGTGTGTGTGCGTGGTCATATATATATATATATATATATATATATATATATATATATATATATATATATATATATATATATTCTGTAGATTCCTCTATAAAGGCCCACAGGCTCATGACACCGCGCATTTCTCACAAGGTTTACGCAAGGAGTAAAGTTACTGGCCCTAACGCTCAAGCGGTTTTGTATTCAGAGTTATCCTTCTCCTAGATCGATTGCCAACTAAATTTAGATAGCCCACACTGTCCTGCTATTTACCCCTAACTGGGTGGGGGCAATAGATGGATTCATACACATTTACAAAAGAGTGTATTTGTACGAAAGCGAACGCAATGGTCTCTGAAAAAGCTTTTTTTTACCGAGCCTAGTATAGACCATACAATGCACAAGAAAGATCTGACTGGCTGTAAATGAGCCGAAATCATCCTAATTTTGCTCAATATCATAATTTCTATATATTGAATGATAGCTGATTCTCAAATGTATGGCGCCCAGATAGGTGCGAACACCTGTTGCTAATTCTAATAATCATTTCCTTTCAAAGACAGAGTATTGGTTTTCAAATGGTTCGTGGATTTGTGGGCCGATATTCTACCCAGAGTCAACCGGATTATCATCCATAGATACTTGTTAAAAAATGTAATCGTTAATTATTAAAACCAAGAGAAGAGTTTCTTATTCGATAATATCATTTTCTTTCACAAGGGAGGTAATCATTGCAATTTGAAGCTTTTAGAAATTAAAACATCTACTAAATACTGTAAATACAAACTTAAACTAATTTCAATGTTTTCTGGATTGTACACAATATTTAAATTTACATCTCAAGCAAATATATAAATCATTTTTATTCATATGAAAAAAGCATCAGAATTTGTAGTTATTTGTATTCGCTATGCATTTTATAGACGAGGAAACCTATTAAAAGTGTATCGTCATCTCTAAGGGACATTCAAGTCATATTTTGAGAACTTCAAAGAGAAAAAAGAAAGAAGACTAGATATATATAGATATATGCACTATAGCAGTTATCTTCCTTTTCTTCTTCTGACCAGTGAAAATGGGGCTTAAAATACAAATCTAATTCTGTAACGGGACTTATTTTATGTAAATCACAGAGGGATTTGATAAGTGAAATTTGCACAAGCGTTATGTTTCAAACAAAACAGACAACCATAAATCTTCTCTGAAATATTCATATGACATACGAAGAGTTAAAAATATATTTGAAGACATACGCGTGTCAGATAGGAAACATGTAACGTTTAATTGTTTGTTGTTTTGGGTTTTTTTGTCCATTCTATCGCATTAGAGGAGAGATAAGCTATGTTTATACATTTGGTAACTCCCTAAGCTAATAAGATTTTTTTTAAATTATTGCATCCCTAAAAACAAATTTAGAATTCTTGCTTGTAATAGCTTCCTCTCTCTCTCTCTCTCTCTCTCTCTCTCTCTCTCTGCATCCTATTTCTTCACTCCCCCTCGCTCAATCTAAACTCTATCTGTCTCTATTGCGATCCTAATAGAAATTATCTACATTTTATTTTTCTCGAAGTGTTAGCTTTTAGCTATCTCCCACCGTAACTTCTCTCTCTCTCTCTCTCTCTCTCTCTCTCTCTCTCTCTCTCTCTCTCTCTCTCTCTCAGTAACATCTAAATCTTATTCTTTTTCAACCCCAAATCCTTTCTCTTTCTCTCTCTCTCTCTCTCTCTCTCTCTCTCTCTCTCTCTCTCTCTATATATATATATATATATATATATATATATATATATATATATATATACAGAAAGAGAGAGAGAGGCATGATAAATGCGTTTAGCATGCAACAGTCTGTCGTCTCTAAGTGTTGACTTCAATGTTCACTTTTATATTTACATACGCTCTATCTCTGATATTGAGCACTTTATCCCATAAATATAACATACATTAAAACTATATTTCTTCATTCGCTTGACGAGGAAATGGAACTAATGTCTTTAATTTAATAACTAAATTAAATTCGAAGCTTTTAGCTTCCATTTTTGAAACCTGGTTATTACTGTGTAGCGAAAAAACATATTTTAAATCAGTTAATTTATAATATTAATGCTCTGTAAATTTACATTGAGCACTATTGTGCAAAAATAAAAATATCTATAAGAACACTGGATTATATATCTTACTGTTCTTTCTTTTTATATATATATATATATATATATATATATATATATATATATATATATATAAGTATCTTTTCATCACTCTCTCACTACTTTTTTTCATATATATCTGCTGCTTATTTTTTTGTCTTTTTCTCTTTGCCTCTAACTACTTCATCATTTCCTTCCTCCCATCTTTCTACCGCTTTCTCTCCTATATCTTCCTCTCTCTCTCCTGTAG
>OZ038483.1:1215000-1230000 GCA_964036315.1 Acanthosepion esculentum | reverse complement strand
GGATTGGCTTCAGCTCTTTACACCGACAGAGAAATGTGACGTGGTTCATTATTCATATTTCGGTGAAGTTTTTCCAATGGTCTCCATTGGTTCATTGCGTCAGGTTCGTATCGATTTGATAATTTACGTCGATATAATTGAGATTAGGAGTTACTATTTTATGATCACATGCCTTAGGTTTAAAGCTCCAAAAATACACTCTGCTAATTCAAGAGACACTGAGTGGATGAAAGTTTTGGATCTCTGGCAGTTGTGAATTCAATCCCTGGGTTGTGTCGTGTGAAAAAGTAATATATTCTGATTTAGTGGAAGAAATGGACAAGCAACACAAAAGGCAAAATAGACTGAAGAATATTTAGAATTTCCCCTAACGCGGGATGAGAATTTAATTCCGTGGATTAAATAAAGGATTTGGTTCAAACTTCTGAGAGATTACAGTGTACCTCAGATAGCCGAGGAAGGCCGGGATTACAACGGCTGAAATGTTGTATCACAATTAAATTGGGGATACTCTACTCTGAATGAAAAAGGAACATATTTTTTTCTTTTTGCCTTGAATTCCTTGTTTTTCTTTCTCCGTTGATTTTTTTTCTTTCATTTTTTTTTCACTTTATCTTCCTTCCTCATTTTCTGTTTCTGTATTGCTCATCCTTTTCGTTGATTTTTTACTTCCTTTTCTGCTTTCTTTCTTATCTTTTTCGTTGATTTCTTTATTGTCTTTTTCCTTGTATTTCGTTTTCTTTCTCCTTTTTTTATCTTTTCTTTCATTTGATTTTCGATTTTCTTATCTGTCTCGCCGGATTCCATTTTATATTTCCTTTTTCCTCTTTTTTTTCTCTCAATCTTATTATCTGCTTCTTTATTCTTATCTTTTTCGTTCATTTTCTTTTTCCTTTCCTTGTATTTTACTTTTTCTTTGTTTTTTCTTCATCTTTCTTCTTGATTTTCATTTTATTTTCTTTGTATTTCATTTTTCTGTTGCTTTCTCTTTCTCTTTTTTTTTTTTTGTTGTTGTTGATTTTCTACTCCTGGCTGAAATTTACCTTATATTTCATTTATACCTTGTGCAATTATAAAATCCTATTTATATTTTTCCTATTTAAATGTGACCTTATTAACGAATGCATTTCTAAGGTGCGTCTTTTTCTGTATGTGTGTAAGCAATTGCTAGGTCTTCTGCTAGGAAAGTTAGTTCAGTGTATTGTGCTACACCATGTCTCTCGCCAGAATCTAACTTACAGACTTATAAGTCTACCATTGGTCTCGGCTTTGAATATTGCTGCCACATTTGGTCTGGTGCTCCTGCTATATATTTAGAGATTACTGATAAAATCCAAAGAAGAATCTGCAATGTTTTGGTCCTGACCTGGTATCTCGGCTTCAGTAACTTCCCCCCTCCCACCGTAACGTAGCTTCCGCGAGTCTTTTCTATAAATACATTTTGTTTTAACCTATTTACTTCAAGCAAAGCGAGAATGCCACCCAAGACGCAAAGGATTACTGGGTTGGGGGAAAGAAGGAGAAAACTTTAGAAGTAACCAGAAACTCAATCCTAAACAGGAAACGAGGGATAAATCTCTACTCCTGTTCAAAAGATCTCATCCATTGACGAGAAGAAAGTTTCATATAGTTTGGCACAAAGGTAAAATAAAATTTGGATTCCAGTTGAAAGTCAAAAGCCTGAAACAATCATAGACTAGTTCAGTTCCTTAACTAATACCCTGCTGTGGAATGCATCATAACACACACACACACGCACATACGTGCGCGCGCACACACACACACACACACACACACACAGACACACACACACACACATACACACACACACACACACACACATATATATATATATATATATATATATATATATAAAGAATTAATTCTAGGAATTAATTGATTTTTTTCTTTATAAATATGACATATTTTTCTTAATTAAACATTACTTTTAGTAGATACGGATGTTTGAGTAGTCGCTCCGTTTATTTTAAATGGTATTTTGGTAAATATGACAGACTAATAAATAAAAAACATTAATTCTTTAGAAACTATATCTGTATATATATATATATATATATATATATGTATATATATATATATATATATATATATACAGATATAGATATATATATATATATATATATATAAATATATATATATATATATATTTAAAACCCTTTATTTTACATTCAACATCATCACTTGATAAGACACCAGAAGTGATGAAACAAAATGGCTATTTTTGTAGTGATTTATGTTATAATTATCGAATAAATAGTTATATATATTATAGTTATATATATATATAAATAGTTATATATAGTCTGTTTCATGCTAGTGCAATCGTCAGGCGACTAGTCGCCTGACGATTGCACTAGCATGAAACAGACTGTCGCCTCTAAGTGCTGACTTCCATTTCCTATTTTATATTTACACACGCTCTATCTCTGATATTGAGCACTTTATCCCATAAATATAGCACACTTCAAGACTATATTTCTTCATATATGCATATATATATATATATATATATATATATATATATATATATATATTATATTATATTATATTATATTATATTATATTATATTATACGTCCTACCAGTTTGTGGCTGCAAGGGATAATTCCGAGGAGGATATAAATCCAGGGAGAGTTAAGAAGATGGAAATTTTAATTATCCATTTCGTATATAAATTTTTATTTCGTGAACACCGTTCGTGTTTTTCTGTTGAGATGAACATCTTGGTGTTCACGAAATTAAAAATTTATAAACGAAATGGATAATTAAAGTCTCCATCTTCTTATTATCAATATATATATATATATATATATATATATATATATATATATATATATATATATATATATATATATATATATTGATAAAATATAGTTTTAAGGCATGCTATATTTATCGGTTAAAGTGTTTAATATCAGGGATAGAGCGTATGTAATATAAACGTGAACATTGAAGTCAACACACAGGGGTAACAGTCTGTTTCATGCTAAACACAATCGTCAGGCTATATATGTATATTTCTAAATTTTTACTCGTTGAGATTTCTCCAAAAGTCATAACTCCTCACATATACACATACACATACACACACACACACACATACACACACATATATATATGTGTGTGTGTGTGTGTGTGTGTGTGTGTGTGTGTGTGTAAGATTAATAAATAAATAAAAACATTAATTCTTTAGAAATATATACATAAATATTTCTAAATAATTAATGATTTTATTTATTAATAAATATGTCAGATTCTTTTGAAATTATGTATGTGTGTGTGTTTGTGTGTCTATGTGGATGAGCAGTTATGACTTTCGAAGAAATATGAACGGATAAATGTAATTAGAAGCTTGCTAGTTTATAAAGTACTTCATTACTATTGCTTTAAGTTTCTTCTCCATCTTTTCAGCATTCACTTTGTTTCTAATGAAGTTTTTCTGTTTCTTAATACTTTGCTTAACTTTTGACATGTACCTTTGGCTCTCCCAAAGCGTCTTCGGATTGCAGTGTCACACCTTCCGTCCTCTGTTAAAATACTTTCCAGATCTTCAATCTATAAGGAAATCGTCAGTATTTGGGATTTGGAATCCAGTCATACGTGTTTACATTTTGGTAGAACCTTTTTAACTACATAAATGTGAATAATTACTGATGAATTTATGCAGAAAAGTATTTCGATGTTGTTTTCATGGTGTATGGATTGACATACCATTAATTGAATTCATTTATCTGATTTCAACCTTGATTTGTGCCTTTTAATTACACGAATGGGAATAATTATTTATCAAACTCTTCTCCAGCGTAGACGTGTATATACGTTTTTTGTTTTTTTTTGTCTTGTTTTATTTTTACTGAATGTGTCTTTTTTTTCAAACACGGACGAATAAACACGTCCCAAACATAAAACAGCTACAGACATGTTTGTACGTCGATCTCGTTTTTTGTTTTTTTTATGTCTTCTGAGTTCAGTTAACAACGCATACATCTGGTAAAGGTGTTAGCCACCTCTCGGGTACTTCAAGGTGCTTCAGTTTCTTAGTTACTATAATAAAAGCAAATTAAAAAAAAAATTCGTCTGAAAATGAAACGTTTTTCCCAAAATAATCAGCAGGGAAAGGGTTCATGTATGCATGAAAACTGCACGTCGACATTTCTATGGTGTAATGCTTTGCATTCTGGATAAGAAATCTAGCGGTTCTTGTTCAAGTATCGTTAAAAATGTTTTTTCAAAGGTTTGATAAATGATTAATTTAAGTTCAAATCTCGGTAAAACCTTTTTTTTTTTTTTTAGTTACACAGATGTCATTAATAATTACTAATTCATGGAGAAAAGGCAAAGTTGCGTCGCTTTTGGGGTTTGGATTTGGATTCAGCGATCCGCGTTCAAATCTCGGAAGAAGCTTTTGATTTCAAAGATGGATAATTATTGATTAATCATTTTGTAAATAATTGTTTATTCAATACAATAGCGACACAATCTAGAATGTTACTGAATGTGGTTGTTTTACGATCGTAAGAGGCGGGTGAGGTAAGATGTGCAGGAAATATAACGATTAACACTAGACTTGAAGAGGTTAAAATTCTTCTGATCGTGAAAGCATCCTCTCAGAAGTCTCTTCCACAAAGTAGCGGTTTTTAGAAAAAAATTGCTCCCTGAATAGAATGTCCTTCTTATTAGTAATTTACACAGAGAATGAAGATAGCGTGAGTTCTATAACGTAATGTTTAGAATCCTCCTGGGTTTTAAATCCACTCATCCGGGTTCAAAACTCGGTAGAACATTTTAATTTCACATACGAGAATAATTATTGATGAATTTATGCAGAATGTAGCATCGGCGGTGGTTCTATGGGGTAATTGTTAGAATATTCTGTATTCAACGATCGGAATTCAAACCTCGACAAAGCGGTTTAAATCACAAACAGATGTGAATAATTATTGACTGCTTTTTGCAGAAATATGAACAGTGTCGATTCTATGGTTTCGAATTTGAGACTTTGAACCCGGCAAAATCTTAGTAAAATCATTTAATGCCAAAGATGCCAATTTTTATTTACATTAGTGTGGACTATTGTCTTCATCTTTGTTGTTGTTGTCACAATGTTTCGGTCCTTTCACTCTCCGGCCTTCATCAGGAAATAAGGGAATTTTGAACTGAACCCTTTATTTTATGGGGGTAGATTGTTGTCGTTCCACTGCTCATGTCTAGTTCTTATTTAGAACGTCACGGGTTATTGCTCTCCCCATTTCTACTGATTTCGAGTATCTACTGCCCGGCCCAGGGATTTAGCTTACAATTACTATCTCACTAACTTCACGAACAAATACTTTAATCCACTAGGTCGCCATGGGGCAATTCTGTGTTGGAACCTTAAACTGAATGAATGCGGCTTCTACTGCTTGTCATGTCGGACTGCACTCTCCGAAGATTCTTTTCTGTTGGTGCTGCTGTTGAAAATCTGTTACCATTTGTCCTTTATTTATTAACGGCTCCTATATCGAATTTATTTCTATGCTAGGCCTACTAATGAGATTCTCATAGCCTAGTATATGTGCTGATTCTTTCAGACGTCTAACTCTCCAGTGTTCTTCATTGGTTGGTGGCTATACCCTTTCCCATCTATATATGATCAGTAGTGCCTGATTTCATTGTCTCTTCTCTCATTACGGCTTTTTGATTTTCCTTCAGCCTTACTTCTAGCTCGAGGGTAGTTTCACTTTTATATTCTTTGTAACAAATGCCAGGAATGAAGTACATTGTTCGTAGATAAGTTCTCTCACGTGTTAGGCTTCACTCGGTAGAGAATTCTCCGTAGAATAGAATTACTTCTGAATATTGTTCCGGTGCTGTATGGACCGCATATCTTCTGAATCTTTTCCGATAAGCCCTAGGGGTAAAGAAGATAGACTGTAAATATTTTTTATGGTTCTCCTCCTTGAACCTTCTTTTTTCACTTGCAGATGATTTTCATGGTAATTGTTATTCTGATCATTTCCTTGGGGTATATGTCTGGTTACAATTTATAATTTTTGCTCGTTGTTGTAGGCATTGGACGATCATTGTATGGATGGTGAGATTTGAAGTTGGGGTATTGTCCGGTGAAGGCTGGCTTGTGATATACGGATGTCTTAAGCCCATTCTGTGTGCGAGTTATTATTATACCCAGGAAGTCTAACTGATTGTTTTCTTCTTCCATTGTAAACTGAATCGAACTTCCTGGTGAGACCAGGAGTATGAAGGTGTAATCTTCGTATCTCGGGAGTATTGTTAACTTTAGTGGTGTTGTTCCGAAAGCCATTTCCTTCAAGTATTTCATGCATATATTTGTTATTACTAGTGACAACGGTGAACCCATAGGATTGAAATACACGCGATAAAGGCCGGAGGGCACAGCGGCCAAAACGTTGTGATATCAACAACTAAAATTAGGACAATAGTCCGTATGTAAATAATGTAAATAGTAATAACTCCTATTCCTAGAAATTTGACTAAGTACTAATTAATCTATGCATGAAAATTGGACCGGCGTCGGTTCTGTGATTAGCATAATGGTTATTAAACCATCAAGCCCAGATACAATATTTTGGCAGAAGCAGCTAATTTCACAGATTTTAATAAATATTTATGAATTAAGGCAGAAAACATAGTTCGAATCGGTTCTAGGATGTGGTTAGCTTTCTAGTCTTTGATTCATGCCACTCGAGTTCAAATCTTGGCAGAACCATTCAATTTCACTGAGACCTCCATAAAAATGGATGGACATGAGCAGAACAAGCATCAGTCGGCAGTTCTGGTGTGCGATTATCATATAACCCTCACCTTGCAACTGGCGTCGGATTTATGGTGCGATTATCATAATCCTCACCCTGCAACTGGCGCCAGATCTATGGTGCAATTATCATAACCCTCACCCTGCAAATGGCGCCGGATTTATGGTGCGATTATCATAATCCTCACCCTGCAACTGGCGTCGGATTTATGGTGCGATTATCATAATCCTCACCCTGCAACTGGCGCCAGATCTATGGTGTAACGATTAGCATTCTGACCAATTAATTCAGCAATCGCAGTTCAAACATCTATAGATCATTTGAATTTAACATGCGAAATAAAGCTTAAAATGTAATATAACCACGAACGGGTATATGGGGTAATGGTTAACATTCTGAACACTGAACGCAGCGATTATAATAGAACGTTCTACTTCTACCTACGAAATTAAAATAATTGCAAAATACAGCAGGTGTCTCTTTTATAATGGTTAGCATTCATTGTGAATATCTAAGCGTAGCTTAGATGTAGTACAAGACCGACAATATAGGGCACCCCGTGAGGATCTAACTCTCCATACAGTCGTAATTGTTGTAGCGAGACAGGCTTGCTAACGATTAAACCACATCGAGCTGCCCAACAGTTGACATTCATGATTCTGTGTCCACTGAAATGTGTTCAAATCTCTGTTGAAAAGTTAGTGATTACGACCGACACCATCCGTCGATCCTCGGGTGCAATGGTCAGAATTCTGAACTGTAAATCCGGTAAGCCAGATTCAAGAAGTGGCGGAATGCTATTCATAATTCTACCGTAATCAATTACTAGAGATAATCCTAAACATTACAAACTACAGACAGCGATTGTATGGCTAGAATTCTAGGAATTGAATCCACTCATGTATATCCAAGCTATAGTAGAAAATTACAGTGACGTCAATAATTAGTAATTAACATAAACTGAACGAACTTAATGCAGCGTTTCTATAATGCAAGAGTTAGAATTCGGGACTTTTAATCCAGCGTTCCACGTTGTAATCTCTGAATTGTTCATTATTGTTCTACAAATGTTTTATATAAGTAATCTGTCCCAATCCTCAATTCCACTTTTAATTTCATCGTGTCAAAAGATATCTCCTGCAAAACGAAATAAAATACCACGTGATCCTAAAACATCGTACAATCTATGAGGTCCATCACCAATTGGAAATGCAAATAACAAATATTAAAACATTTGTTACGATATTTGATACTTTTAAATGTATATTTTTCTGTTTGTGAAGTCAGTCTTCATTGTCCAAATAACCCCAAACGTCTTGTTGAAAATTACAAATAAAGACGTATTTATTTTCGCTAATATCCCCAGGTAGAAAGCGTATGTGTGGGTTCGGACATCACTAGATAATCTGGGCCTTATTTTAAGCGAAAGGACTTATTGGTGGAATGGCAGGATTTATCACTTATTTTGTCATGATAAAAAGAAGTTCTGTGAAAAGAACAAATCCGAAAAATGTGAATAGCCTTCGCATGAAATGTTTTCGAAATTAAATGTTTATATCGAATCAGAATTAATGAATTTTCCAACCAATGTAAGGCAACATAAAAAATAAAATAGTCAAGTCATGGAAGTCGGTAATGCAGTTTCAAATTCAACGGCAGTAGAGCAGTTTTGATATCTGAAATTCTGACAGGAAGATTGCGTTTTGGTGACTATTTGAAAGATTTCAGTTGTGTCAAACTGTTGCGGTCGTGTTGAAGAGATGACAAAACTAGAAAACAAAACTTCTAGCAGCCGACTACATTGAAGCCCTATATCTCGAACTACTTACCAAGTGTGGTTCTCTATGCAAAACTAGGTTTACCTTATTTAATATTTACATATAGTATCCTAAATATTACAATGAATCAGAAGTCTTTCAGGCAAGACTTTTAATCAATAAAAGCAAAAATAAAGATATTCGTATAAATCAGTTCTGAAATAGTTCCAATCTTGTCTGTAAAATGTTGGTTAAACGAATTACTCCTGCAAATATTAACAAAGTTTAGCTATTTTGGATTTACTGTTGTAGGCTGATGCTGTTTTCCTTATTTTACATATTTTTGGTGTAATTTGATTTTGATTTTTAATTCCCCATATATGTTTAGAAAGCATTGTACTGTTCAATGTAATATACCAAACCATTGTAAAACCAGCAAATAACGAAGAAAAAAATATATATAGGAGTAATTGAAATGCCCTGGAAACAGAGAAGCTACGCTCGCAAAACATCCTTTACAAATAGGAAATACGCGAACCGCAAATTGCTTTCTAAACATGTATAAGAAATTAAAAACAAAAATAAAATTACATCCAAAATATCATGGAAAAAATGGAAAACATCATCAGCCTAGAGCAATGAATCGAAAAAATGGTAACCTTTGTCTGAAGAAGAAAATATCTATATTCACCTCTCCAGACCAACACAAATTACTAAATAAACTATCAGAACCTACCTCAAAATGCAGACATGAAACCAAATTTTTACACTGTTACTTAAAAATCTAAAACTAAAAGTGATCTTGCAAAATGCCACTATAATAATAAGTGCAAATATATACACTAGATACAACGTAAATAATATAACATACATTAGACAAAGACAATACTTTAAAATTAACAAATAAGATAACCAAACACCGAGAAAAAATAAATAAATAATATAAACTAAAAATTTAAATAAACAAATTAAGTAAAAGACACAGAAATGAACAAACTACGAATGCACATAAACACAAGTAAATGTAATAATATTAATAATAATAAACAATTAAATAATAAATAACGAATAAAAAGTTAACAAAGATCACTATAAAATAGCTACAAATATGTGCATTCAAATCCCCAATTATTACTACTCAAGAGCCTCGAGAATAATTTGAAGCATAGACATTACCGACTACCCAATAACAGTTAGGATAATGCAATAGACCTTGCTAGCCATAATGCACCACTGACCATCATGTATAAATAGTCAAGCCCAAACACAACAGACATGGCCTTTCGTTTAACCATGAAACAGAATGTCGCCGCGAATTTTTTATCTCAATGGCGACTTTTATATATATATGTCTTATTTTTTAATTTTTATTCTCTTTCTGTCTTTCTTATCTTATTCTCATTTCTTTTTGTTTTCTGCTTTTTAACTCTATTTTTCTTCTTTTCTGTTTCTTTTTCTTTTCTTTTTTTGCTCTTTTTTCTTTCTACTTTTATGTTTACCTTTGATTATTTTTCATTTTGTTTTTCTCTCGTTGCAAATTATAGTGACGAATTTGACAAGGTACGCTTGTTGTGTTGTGAATAACTACAACATGAAAAAAGCATCAATTTTCATCATCTGTGATTGTTGCATCCATCCGAGCATGCAATCGTTTCAGACAAATTAAAGACGTGCACCGCGCGTTCAAAGATTATTTTCGGGTGCCAGACGTCAGTGAATACAATTCCTTATTTTAGACACTTGACCAATTTCGATCAACTGACAAACTACGTTGAGAAAAGTGCAAAAAACTGATGAACGATGCAATTACTAATGCTTGTTAGTTTGTCAGAGAATTGTTGAAAGATTTTCACTAGTTACCAAGATCCTAATTGTGTCCGTTTTTAAAAACTGGAATTAATATAACAAATTCCTGTAAATAGTTGTGGTAGACATTTGAAAAATTCTTTACTCGTATTCTAAAAATGTCAATTATGTCATCTTCGTTAGGTGCAATTCCCCGTTTCTAATTTTGAAGTGAAAACCTTATTTCGTCTGTTGGTACAACAGGAACATTACTCGTACCCACTGGTATGACTGGTGTTGCTTTTTAAGTATACAATTGTCTTCTGGTGTCTAAACTAGGAAAGTATAACTACTGAATATCTCGCCAAGTTGTGTTCCTGGTGAGTCATAAAAATGCCAGCTTTGCGAGCTGAGTGAACAATTTTCTCGAAATCTTTAATCTTACTCCAATTATCTAAAACTCATCATTCTCGACTGAATATGATTGGAAGAAGGGTTAATTTCTAACTAGCCACCATCTTTTCATTAGCATTAACAATATCTAGGAAACATTTCTTTCATACTGACTCCTTTAGTGTTTATAAATTGGTCCCAGGTATATTTCTATATGTGTCCCCTGATCCTTAAGAGTTGATTGATATATTGATCAGGATCACTGTCCGGAAGATGTCAAAGGTTAAATTCAGTTGGTGACAGCTTTTTGCACTTGTCAAAGTTGCGAGCATCATAACTGCGATGTATTTCAATGGTTCTCCTGGTGCTGCCAAATGATTATTCACTCTTTATTAAACATTATAGCTTGGTTTATAGATCGTTCTTCTGTTTAGCGATATAAAAAAAACATTGCATAGCGTTATGACTAGCAAACACCTAACATATGGTCAAAACAAAAATAATATCTTCATCGAGGGTCACGTGTGGTTTCAAGACAGACTTGGTCGGTCATGCATTGCAATGTGAGAGTACCAAGTTCAAGCAAGTGCATCCTCGAGCCGAAATTGGAATTTATAAATGTATTTCCTCTTTTCTGACAATCTGATTCTAGTCAGGCATGCCGAGTTCGAATTGGCGATAAATCTTGTTCATTTTACTTACCTTAATATTAACGACAGTGGAAATGTCACGCGTTTTAATAGCTATCATAATTAGATAGATTCATTATAATGAAAATCAAATAATCCTGCTCCAAAAACCTCTAACCTCTGTGCAGAAATTTTACCCAAACCGGTATCGAATATTTGGTTAAAATCGAGACAGAAATAGTAGACGGATAGACGGCAAGATGAACAAGTAGACAATATTATTAGGTTGAGTCCTCATTATTTTGTTATATATTCACCATTATTTGCAATATTTTCTTGCCAGTTATCAGGCAGCTGTTTGCGCAAAATTCTGCAGGTTTTGATGTGAAAATGTTTTCAGCGAATTCTTGAATCTGGTTTTCATTAGAGAAAAAATTTTGCAGTGATCGAAAAAAGTAATAATTGGTTGTTTCAAGGTCAGATGGATATAGCGGTTGACGTTTGGCGGTAGAAGAGACCAATCGAGATCCAACATTTATTTATTCATGCAAAAAAGAGTAACAATTCCTGCATGCGGCCGTGCGTTGTCATGTATTTTTTCTTTAATCAATTGTATACGTTGCCAGGTATGTTTCTTCTTGACTTGCACGTATGGTTAGTAGTTAAGATGATACATTCATTATTACAATTGGTTCCCCAAAACGGAAATTACTTATGACTCAATCTTAGGACTATGTAAATCAGATGCTAATATGTTCCTGCATTGACAGATATTTTGACATAAATCAAAGTCTGAAAATCAAATTTGAAGTGAAAGAAGAAAAAATTATCATTTGAAATATTACAGGTTTTTAGAGCAAGTTGTCCCACACCTAATCCAAGATGATAAAACTTTACACGGGCCACACATATGGGGGAAATGTTCTCTTTCGCTTTCCCTAAAAGTTGTCCATCAAAATTTAATGCAATTTTTTTTTTTACATCGTAGAATGAATGAATAAAATGCCGATAAACATAGAACATCTATATCAGATCTCGATGTAATATGACCGAGATAATTAGATACATTGCTGCCCTGTCATATAATAATAATAGTCATCATTTCAGAATATTGTTAACTCCTAACCAAAAAAATTACAAGACATATCGAAATGCAAGCGCAAAAAGAAATTCCTTTATGCTACCTACAACATCACGCTTCGCAAGGCTAAATATCTAATAATCCATAAATAATAAACTTTCTTTAAAAGCAAATGTCGAACGTTACAAACGACGAAAGTGCACAAAAATAACATAACTTGGCCTGAACTTGACATGCGGATCCCACTTTCCGCGCTGAAAACCACTACACTGCGTGCGCATGCACACACAAACACGCACACACACACACACACATATATATATATATATATATATATATATATATATATATATATATATATATATATATATATATAAGTGCGATGGGTAAATTGTCGCCGTTTTATATTTGCACAGTACAGTCAGGTCAGTTGGTCAGCGTCTGTAAGAAAAAGTGCACCATGACGCAATTCACTCCGCCAGAAATTTGGAAACGACATGCTGTACTGCTTGGCATTCGCACCGGAAGCACAAATACGAACATTTACGAATGTTTGCGTCTCAACAGTGCAGAGGATTCGGAAAGAATTGGATGAATCTAATGGTGATTACGAAAGTGTTTGAAGTGATCACTAGTGATGGCGACGTTATGTCTCCATTCATCTTCCCACAAGGCAAATGCTTGAGGAGGTAGTACTGACTAAAGGGTGGCTGCTGGAAAAATCTATGTTTGGCAACAGGACTCTGCACCATGCCATACAAGCAGGAGACCCAGTCATGGCTGTCAGACAAATTCTGCGACAACATCACCCCTTACATCTGGTCACCTAACTCCCCAGACTGCAACCCTCTTGATTATTATGTGCGGGGCGCAGTTGAGCGAGAGACCAACAAAACTCCTTGTAACACCAAAGATGAAGGCAAGGATCATGATAACTTTCACCAATTTAATCAAGAAGACTGCCCAGAAGAGCTGCATTTATCCATCGCACCCTATATATATATATATATATATATATATATATATATATATATATATATATATATATATATATATATATATTATTTTAGGATATGAAAAAAAAATGTTAAAAGGCGCTACACAAATACAATCATGTTACAACACCATAAATGTGCCTCCTCCGCCGATGTAAATCCTCTCCGTGATTTTTTCCATGTTTTTTTTTTATATCCTAAAATAAATATTTGCACTACTCTGTACTGAGCGATCTTTTAAATTAAATGTTACATACAGGGTAATTATACTCCATTTGTTCTCATTTTACCTATATACATATATATATATATATATATATATATATATATATATATATATATATATATATATTCTTATAATTAATTTATTTAAAAACAAAGATTAAAAATCAGTTGGTCTGTTTTTAAGCTTTGCTTAATATGTTTCACTTCTGACGGATATCATCTTTCACTTCGTCATTAAATAATACAAACTTCGTCGTCAGACTGCTTACTTTGCTCCTGTTACTGACTAAATATTTCTCAACGGAAAACTGAAAGCAATCTTGACTCATCCATTCATACTTCGTGCTGAAGGTGTATTTCGTTTTGCCAATCGAGAATGGGAACAGGGACGGGCCAAAAGCCAATGTCAGATATTAGGCTGGATAGGAGTTTCACTTTTATGAATGGAGAAAAGGGAACAAACTATTCGCCTTTGAACTTAGCGCTACTTTTATTGTTCTTTCAAAGAGAATATATAAAGTACGCGACAGAGTTATATATATATATATATATATATATATATATATATATATATATATATATATATATATATATATATATATATATATATATATATATATTCATTCAAGCACATGCAAGCAACTTAACAATTACGTACGGCTGTGAGTTGGCATATGTCAGTCCGAAAATGTAATCGGTGGACCAGCTGAGGATGTTTATATTCAGTTTGTACTAATGAATTTAGAAAAGGCATGGATCCACATTACCTTTAATTTTCTCGCAGCATTAGTTATTTTTTATAAAATATCCCATCTCTGTCATACTATAATGATTGACGTAGACGGTATTGGTGTGCGATGTTGAATAAAACAATTATGTAATTACCTTACTTGCCCAGGCATGTAAAGACTGTTACACCTCTTGTCAACATTGACAGGGATAACTTATATGATAAGAAACTGCATGTAATGCTTCCAAGTATCTCCAGTTGATAAAAACAGTTTTAAATAAAATAACTAAGAACAAAGATGTTATTTTATTAAAAATATTAGAAACAGAAAGTCTTGTCCATCTACCCTACATATCCTCATAATATGCACTTAATTCTTCCTTCTTTCCTTTATAACAATCTCCCTCATTAAACTTCTACCTTGAGTGGCTCTTGTGACTTGTGTTGGATGAATTAAATTAAAAAAAATAAAAAGTGAACCCTAACCCTAACCTAGTCTCCCTAGAAGATGAAATTTTTTTTTAAATCTTTCAAAACGGTCGTAATATGATGCGAAATAGCTAAATCAGATCTTGAAAAACATTCATCTTTGAAATCGCATATAAAAAAATA